>JAGGCT020002418.1:0-28180 GCA_017654935.2 Phymorhynchus buccinoides | reverse complement strand
TTTGGCTGAAATATGGCTGGCGGTGAAAGGGTTAAAGTTCAGAAAGACTTTGAGACAGCGTGTAATAATAGTCAGCATAATAATATACATAACAAATAATATAAACAGAGAACAAAAAAGTTTTATGATGAAAAATGTGATTAAAAAAATAAATATAGGTTACAAAGACATGTTATATTATGAAACATGCATTTCAAAATCAAAATCAAAACAGTAGAATATGAATTTTAAATTTAAATAATAAAAGTGGGGGCCGTTTCAGAGAAGCGAGAGAGAGAGAGAGAGAGAGAGAGAGAGAGAGAGAGAGAGAGAGAGAGAGAGAGAGAGAGAGAGGCAAAGCCTTCAAGGCTCACTCGGGAGCGGGAAGGGGGGGGAGTAAGTGCCAGGTTGCCAACATATAATGACTTTGAGATTGAGGGTCGTAAGCATGAGGGGGGATGCTTAAGTTCAAGATTACCAACATAAATGACTTTGAGATTGAGGGTCGTAAACATGACGGGTGGGGGGGGTGTGGGGGGGGGGTGTTAAAGTACAGGATTGTCAACAAAAATGACTTTGAGTTTGAGGGTCGTATACATGAGGAGGGGATGTCTAAATTACAAGATTGCCATCAAATAATGACTTTGAGATTGCTCCCCCCCAACCCCCCCACCCACAACTGTTTACGACCTTCAATATCAAAGTTTGCTTCTTTCAGCCTTTTGAAACCAACCCTATGCCCCCCCCCCAAAAAAAAAAAAAAAAGAAAGAAAAAAAAAAAAAAAAAAAAAAAAAAAAGAAAAAAGAAAGAAAAATGAAGAATGTCAGTGAACATTGATTAATGCAAACAAATGAGGGGGGATGAATCTACATTCTTGCCCAAAATTGTAATACATGTATCCGTAACATCAGACATCTATACTTTTTGATTATCCATAGCAGCTCAGAAGAACAAACTGTACAGAGACCCGCGTTTGTCTAGAATAGGTTTTTTCCCATTGAACAGAGAACGCACGTCATCAAAATACGTGCATACGTCATCGAGGCATGCGTCAACTCACTCGCGTCATAAAAAAAACCCGCTTGTACGACATCAAATTTCGAAAACGTCATCAAATCGTGCGCATCATTATATCGTGCACGTCTTTAAAATTGAACGTCATCGAAAACATGCACGTGATTCATCAAATCGCTTATGTATGCATAATTAAAGCACGAACATCATCAAAATAATACAAACAATTACGCGTACCATGCAGGGAATGGAACTCTCTCGAAATGCGGAATCGTTGAAAGCATGTAGGCATTGAATCTGACATAATTCGGCAAACAATGCGGACAGTCTCCATGAGTCTTTATGGCACCAATCATTAACACGTAAATAGGTGAAGACGGGGTAAAAAGCCCATAGGTGGGTAATAAGCCCATGCCAATTATTTCATGAAATGAAACAAAGTTCAGTCCAATTTTGCCCATGAGACGAGTGTTAATGTTTAGCGTTCGTCTCATGGGCAAATGTGACTGCAATTTGCTTCATTTAATGAGATAATTGGCATGGGCTTCTTACCCGCCCATGAGCTTTTTACCCCGTCTTCCCTATAGTTATTAATAGACACGCAAATTATATTAAGAAATATGCGTTGGGAAAACAAAAGATCACTCACTAGAGTCATAACGGTCGTCTTGGGACATGCAGGCGAACGATTCCAGGACAAACCGCCCCAGGACTATTCGCCCTTAGGACAATTCGCCCTTAGGATAATTCGCCCTTAGGATAATTCGCCCTTAGGATAATTCGCCCTTAGAATAATTCGCCCTTAGGATAATTCGCCCTTAGGATAATTCGTCCTCGGTTAGTTCACCTCTTAGCACTACAGTGGTGTTCGCTCTTTTCACACGCACACACACACGCACGCACACGCACGCACGCACGCACGCACGCACGCACACACGCACACACACGCACGATACACACACACACGGACACACACACATACGCGCGCGTCGTGCGCGCACAGAGAGAGAGAGAGAGAGCGAGAGAGAGAGAGAGAGAGAGAGAGAGAGAGAGAGAGAGAGAGAGAGAGAGAGAGAGAGAGAGAGAGAGAGAGAGAGAGAGAGAGAGAGAGAGAGAGAGAGAGAGAGAGAGAGAGAGAGAGAGAGAGAGAGAGAGAGAGAGAGAGAGAGAGAGAGAGAGAGAGAGAGAGAGAGAGAGAGAGAGAGAGAGAGAGAGATATCGGAACTCGGAAAGTTTAATTGTACATTTCCCTTGGGCCACAATACAATATTTGGGAGGGGAGACCGACAAAGGGTGAAAAATAAATCATTCAAAGTTATCATCAGCAATAGATTTTACAACAGCATGCACATTCGTGAGAGAGAGAGAGAGAGAGAGAGAGAGAGAGAGAGAGAGAGAGAGAGAGAGAGAGAGAGAGAGAGAGAGAGAGAGAGAGAGAGAGAGAGAGAGAGAGGCAGACAGACATACATAAAGACTGACACAGAGAGACAGATAATCTTTAGCATGCACATTTCTACTGTCTTAAAGTGATCACTACCCCACACTTCTGAAGCATATAACAATACAGGTTTAATTTGAGCATCACAAAGTTTAAAAAATACATTTCTGTCCATATTACCAAGGCTCCACATTGTCTTCATAATTTCAACTACACTCCCCTTAGCCCTGCCAGCAAATTCTCCTAGAGAAGAAACAAATGATAGCTTTGTCGAAAACAAAACAAAACTAGATATCTATAACTATGCACAAGTTATATGTCTTTACCATCATAAAACCATTTTTCTGTTTTAGCTATATGTCCTCCTTTCCTGCAAATCTTTATTTTTGTTTTACTTAAATTTACTTATAAACCAAGATATTTTGATGCTTTTTGGAGATTATTTAGCTGATTTTGTAACCCTACTGGAGTTGATGACAGTAAAGCAATAGGTTCTCCCAGGTTCTGTCGACATTGATGGCACTGAGATCAAGCTATCGACATCCGTCCGCAATCTAGGTGTTACTTTGGACCAAACCCTTTCTTTCAAACAGCATGTTTCCAATGTTTGCAAGGCTTTCTATCTAGAACTTCGAAGAATTAGTTCCATCCGCCGTTTCCTCTCTCAAGATGCCCTGAAGACTCTAGTATGTGCTTTTGACCTGTCTCGCCTTGACTTCTGTAACTCAATTCTTGCTGGCAGTCCATCAATTCTCATCTCTAAGCTCCAACGGGTCCAGAATAATGCTGCTCGTCTCATTTCCTGCTCCCCTAGGTACGATCACATCACTCCGGTTCTTCGTTCCCTACATTGGCTCCCAGTTCAATCACGTATTGACTACAAAATTCTCCTCCTTGCCTTCAAGTCACTGAATGATCAAGCTCCCCTGTATCTTTCTGATCTTCTTCATCTCTTAAGTCCCAGCTCGCCAACTACGTTCGTCTTCTGATTCTCGTCTCCTTTCTATTCCCTCCATCCGTCTCAAATCTGCTGACCAACGTTCTTTTTCTTGTCAAGCACCATCTCTGTGGAATTCTCTGCCTTCTCCTCTCCGACACTCCAACTCAGTCTCCTCATTCAAAACCTCTCTTAAAACCCATATTTTTTTCTGCTGCGCCCTAAATATTTGATCAGTTGTTTATCGTTGTGTGCACGTGAGGAAAGATTGAATAAGAGGTTTGTGCTGTGTTTTGTGGTGCGTGTGTGTGTGTGTGTGTGTGTGTGTGTGTGTGTGTGTGTGTGTGTGTGTGTGTGTGTGTGTGTGTGTGTGTGTGTGTGTGTGTGTTGTGTGTGTGTGTGAACATGAATGTGTGCATGCATGTGTGCTTGTGTGTATTTTGCTTTGTGTGTTGTGTGTGCACGCATGTGTGTGTCTGTGTCTGTGTGCGTGTCTGTGTGTCTGTCTGCATGCGTACGTTGTGTGTGAGGGTGTTTGTGTATGTGTGTTGGTGTATGTGGTCAGTCCATGCGGCTCGGTTGCTGTGGCTTACCGAATGGGGTATGAACGAGTTGGCGTCGATAATTGTGTGTGTGTGTGTGTGTGTTTGTGTGTGTGTGTGTGTGTGTGCGTGTGCGTGTGTGCGTGTGCGTGTGCGTGTGTGTGTGTGTGTGTGTGTGTGTGTGTGTGTGTGTGTGTGTGTGTGTGTTAGAGAGAGAGAGAGTTGCTTTGTATATGCTCTGTTGCTGGTTGGTGTCACTCTTGAATGCTGTTTTTGTTGTCTGTTGATGAATAATTGATTGTAAAGCGCTTTTGGCTCATCTGAGGTAAAGCGCTATATAAATGAACTATTATCATTATTATTATTGTAGCAGCCTTGTTTCACACCCCTTTTGTCAGACATCTTTATAGTCATTTATAGCAGCCTTAATGTATCCACACCCCTTTTTATCAGACATCTCTATAGTCCTTTCTAGCAGCCTTAATGTATCCACACCCCTTTTATCAGACATCTCTATAGTCCTTTCTAGCAGCCTTGTATCCACATCACCTTTTATCAGACATCTTTATAGTCATTTCTAGCAGCCTTAATGTATCCACACCCCTTTTATCAGACATCTTTATAGTCCTTTCTAGCAGCCTTAATGTATCCACACCCCTTTTATCATACATCTTTATAGTCCTTTCTAGCAGCCTTAATGTATCCACACCCCTTTTATCAGACATCTCTATAGTCCTTTCTAGCAGCCTTAATGTATCCACACACCTTTTATCAGACATCTTTATAGTCCTTTCTAGCAGCCTTAATGTATCCACACCCCTTTTATCAGACATCTCTATAGTCCTTTCTAGCAGCCTTAATGTATCCACACCCCTTTTATCAGACATCTTTATAGTCCTTTCTAGCAGCCTTAATGTATCCACACCCCTTTTATCAGACATCTTTATAGTCCTTTCTAGCAGCCTTAATGTATCCACACCCCTTTTATCAGACATCTTTATAGTCCTTTCTAGCAGCCTTAATGTATCCACACCCCTTTTATCAGACATCTTTATAGTCATTTCTAGCAGCCTTAATGTATCCACACCCCTTTTATCAGACATCTTTATTGTCCTTTCTAGCAGCCTTGTATCCACATCACCTTTTATCAGACATCTTTTTAGTCCTTTCTAGCAGCCTTGTATCCACACCACCTTTTATCAGACATCTTTATTGTCCTTTCTAGCAGCCTTGTATCCACACACCCTTTTATCAGACATCTTTATAGTCCTTTCTAGCAGCCTTAATGTATCCACACCCCTTTTATCAGACATCTTTATAGTCCTTTCTAGCAGCCTTAATGTATCCACACCCCTTTTATCAGACATCTTTATTGTCCTTTCTAGCAGCCTTAATGTATCCACACCCCTTTTGTCAGACATCTTTATAGTCCTTTCTAGCAGCCTTGTATCCACACCCCTTTTGTCAGACATCTTTATAGTCCTTTCTAGCAGCCTTTATGTATCCACACCCCTTTTGTCAGACATCTCTATAGTCCTTTCTAGCAGCCTTAATGTATCCACACCCCTTTTATCAGACATCTTTATAGTCCTTTCTAGCAGCCTTAATGTATCCACACCCCTTTTATCAGACATCTCTATAGTCCTTTCTAGCAGCCTTAATGTATCCACACCCCTTTTGTCAGACATCTCTATAGTCCTTTCTAGCAGCCTTAATGTATCCACACCCCTTTTGTCAGACATCTTTATAGTCCTTTCTAGCAGCCTTGTATCCACACCCCTTTTGTCAGACATCTTTATTGTCCTTTCTAGCAGCCTTAATGTATCCACACACCTGTTATCAGACATCTTTATTGTCCTTTCTATCAGCCTTAATGTATCCACATCACCTTTTATCAGACATCATTACTGTCCTTTCTAGCAGCCTTAATGTATCCACATCCTTTTGTCAGACATCTTTATTGTCCTTTCTAGCAGCCTTAATGTATCCACATCACCTTTTATCAGACATCTTTATTGTCCTTTCTAGCAGCCTTAATGTATCCACATCACCTTTTATCAGACATCTTTATTGTCCTTTCTAGCAGCCTTAATGTATCCACATCACCTTTTGTCAGACATCTTTATTGTCCTTTCTAGCAGCCTTAATGCATCCACATCACCTTTTGTCAGACATCTTTATTGTCTTTTCTAGCAGCCTTAATGTATCCACATCACCTTTTGTCAGACATCTTTATTGTCCTTTCTAGCAGCCTTAATGTATCCACATCCTTTTGTCAGACATCTTTATTGTCCTTTCTAGCAGCCTTAATGTATCCACATCACCTTTTATCAGACATCTTTATTGTCCTTTCTAGCAGCCTTAATGTATCCACATCCTTTTATCAGACATATTTATTGTCCTTTCTAGCAGCCTTAATGTATCCACACACCCTTTTGTCAGACATCTGTATTGTCCTTTCTAGCAGCAGACACCTTCTTGGTGTTGTTCACCGACGGGCAGCCAGCCATCGCATGTTTCACACGAGTGTCGATCAATGTCAGCAAAGCGCTCTCTTTTTGCTTCTGTCGATTATTTCGCAGAGTGACGTAGGTGTAGAGAAAGGGGTTGAGAGCAGAGTTGAGCGGCAGAGCAATGATGGCCAGGGCCGTGTTGAATTCTGCTGACACAGGAACATTCAGCTGGGCCAGCAGTCCGCAGGCACCGATCGGGAACCAGCACAGAAAGTCTGACATGGCGATGACCAGCAACCGGCGGGCAACAACCACCTCTTTGGATCTAGCTCCTTCCTTGGACATAGTTTTGCCTTTGGTCTCTGACTCATAGCTGGACATCGCGTTGGCTCTGATGGACCAGTAGATGAGGCCTTGACCTGTCCCTATCAGCAGAAACATGACCAAGTTGACCACAATCATGATGCTGAAGCTGTAATGGCGGCCGGGGAAGTCGGCTCTGGTGACGGGCAGAGGAATGCAGATGCCAGTCTGGCTGTAGAACCTCCAGTGGGACGTCATGGGGAGTAAGGGTACAATGGCCAGGACTAATCCTAGGCCCCAGCTGACAGTGCAGGCTGTTTGTGCCGAGGTGATTCCAAAGCGAAGGCGGTGGAAAGGAAAGCGGATGACCAGAAATCGATCTAGAGTGATGAGGAAGATGAGGACGGAGGACACCTCACAGGAAATGAAGGATAGGAACCCTGCAGTGGTGCATGCCAAGCTCGTCTTCCACACCACGTCACTCCAGAGGTAACCGTCACCATACACCCGATCTGCCACCCCAATGATCAACAGGTAGACCCCCATCATAAAATCTGACAAGGACAAATGAATGACGAACACTAGATAACCAAGCTTACTTTTCCCCGATGTAAATGTATGTACACGGTACAGAAAAGTACCCAAGTTTCCAAGCAAAGCGACGACAGCAAAGGCAGTAACGGCAAATCTGTAAAAGGAAGTCACTAACAGATGTCCACAGGACGACATCTCGTTGACAGGAGACTCACATTTCCCACTGAATGTGCTGGGCAAGACGACTGGACAGCACAGCTTGTAGTTGTCAGAAACCACCTGCTGCAGAACAGTCATTGTTTTCAGGAACTTGGGGCTAAAGTCAGAAATGGGACAACCTCGCAGATTTAAAATGCTTAATGATCTGAACAACAACTCCCCTTCTAAAGTTTCCAGGCCACTTTCGGTCAAATCCAGAACTTGTATCTGTGGGAAAAGCTGTGACAGAACAGACAGGTCGGAAGCATGAGTGGACACTCTGGAAAGATTCAGTAACATAAGTGAAGTAAATCTGTAATGAACATTCGCAGCAGACAGTGGGATGGACAGCGGGTTGCCAGTGAGCAACAACTCTTTAAGCTGTCTTAACGATATGAAATGATTAAAGAGAACAACACGTAGGAGGTTATCACTTAGGTCAAACACGTGAAGGTTGACAAACTTCATCTGAGTGACATTTCTCCAGCCACAGGCCCCCACCCCCAGGTGGATGAGCATGGTGTTGTCTAGGATGGTGGCTAAGCTCAGCCCTGTACCCCTGGCTTCCAGGTACCGCAGATGTGAGGCTGAGTCAGGGCGGTGAAAGTGGTTACCATAACACTGGCATGACTCGGGGCAAGCTTCAACCATCTTGCACATGAGCTCATCATCGTGCTGCGGACAGTTGGGCACGTCGTCACAGAGATGGTTCACGTGCATACAGATGGTTCTCTCCAGTCCACGACAACGGTAGAACCCTGGACACGTGTAGGAATCACAGTCAGCCTCGTCTTCGTGTCCCGGGCAATCGTTGATGCCGTTACACCTGGTGTAGACAGGCAGACAGTAGCCGTCCCCTGGACACTGGTAGTGGGTCTCTGGACACTGGGGGTTGTGTCCAGCAAGAGGAGTCAACGAGAAGCTTCCTGGCCTGTCGAAGTTGACCACAGCTGGAGGCTTTGTCACGTTGAAATACGTATATCTATCCATGTATCGGCACGCTTTTTGTTCAGGATATTTAAGGCAACCATTTTCTTCATAGCACCACGGGGAGATTTGTTTCAGGCACTGAAGCAGACAACAGCAACAACAACAACATACATACATTATTCATACGTCGCTGAATCTTGAAATAAATCAAACCAAAGCGCACACACACGTTAGTATTATTATGTTTTTTGTAAGTCAAAAAATTAATAGCTTTCCATATTGGTTTTAGATTTTGAGATGACGTTACCAAATCTTGAAAATATTGTTTCATTGCCATTCGCTTCATTGAATGTTTTTAAACTAATAATACAGTTTACGTTCATTCATAATTAACACACACAAAACTCAATTAACTATAAATAACACAATTTACTTTCATTCATAATTAACTCACACAATACTTAATGAACTAATAATACAATTTACTTTCATTCATAATAATTATTAACACACACAATACTCAATGAACTACTAATACAGTTTACTTTCATTCATAACAATTATTAACACACACAACACTCGATGAACTAATAATACAGTTTACTTTCATTCATAATTAACACACAATACTCAATGAACTAATAATAAGTATGATTTCATTCATAATTAACACACACAATACTTAATGAACTAATACAATTTACTTTCATTCATAATAATTATTAACACATACAATACTGAATGAACTAATAATACAGTTTACTTTCATTCATAATAATTATTAGCACACACAACACTCAATAAACTAATAATACAGTTTACTTTCATTCATTATTAACACACAACACTCAATGAACTAATAATACAGTTTACTTTCATTCATAATTAACACACAATACTCAATGAATTAATAATAAGTTTACTTTCATTCACAATTAACACACACAATACTCAATTAACTAATAATAAGTTTACTTTTATTCATAATTAGCACACATAATACCCAATGAACTAAATTAAAACACACAATATATAATACTCAATGAACTGATAATACAGTTTACTTCCATTCATAATTAACACACACAATACATAATACTCGACAACATTTATCTTTTTTTTAACGACCGTCAACAACTTGTTGAAATCGGGTCACAGAGATCAACACTACTCCCAAATTTGGTATTCCTCAAGGCTCAATATTAGGACCCTTCTTATTTTTTTCTTTACATCAACGACCTACAGTTATATTTAAATTGTTCTTCTGAAACGTTTGCTGATGATTGGTCTCTGCAGTTATGCAATAGTAGTCCAAATGGATTGGTAAACGATCAATAGAAACATTTACAAAATTTAACAAATTGGACTGAAATTAACCATATGTTCCAAAATGCCGCAAAAACAAAATGCATGTATGTTACTACATGACAAAAAATACGGAAAATGATCACTCCATTCCCATCGTTGTACATTCATGGTCAAAAGACAGAAGTAACTTCACATAACGTCTTAGGTGTTACTGTTGATAACGATTTATTATGGTCTGAACATATATCTAATCTTGGCAAACGCATTTAAAAAAGGATATACCAACTTGCAAAAATCAAATACTTTTTAAATCTGAAATCTTGAGAAACATTCTTCCATGCACACATCTTATCTCTTATAAATCAACTCTTTGGGATAGTAGTAGTGAAACAAATCTGAAACAGACGAGCCATAAAATTAATCATTTTAAAGTGAAACACCCGCACTAGCAGTGATTACAATTTTAAAAATTATTCTACTACTAAAGGCCCGACTGTTATTCAACAAGTGTGAACAAATTACTGAGGAAAAAGTTGAAGAAATGATATCCAAACAACTGACAAAAATGACTGAAACAATAATGACGACTATAACCAAACACATTGACAATATACTGACAAAACCAACTCACACAACAACTTCTCAACTAGTAAACCTTAATATTCCCAAAGAGGAAAACAAATCCATAAAAGAATCATTCATAACCCGTATCTTACGAAGTCGGGCACAAGCCAGAACTTCGAATCAGCCAAAGACCTTAATTGAGGATTTGTCCTCTTTAATCACAGACACTGACGACCTCCCCATAGATCCAAGAAATGCTCTAAATATTATGCAACTGGCAGAGATTGCCTGTGGCGCCTCTCCGGCACCACAGGCAACAAGACTCAGATTGGGTTCGCAGAGAGCGAAACCCAAAGCTCTACCTTAACCTTCACACCTGACTATTACTAAAATCCTTTTTTTTTCACAACCCTGCACGAAGGTCTTAATGTACTGCAGTGGAACTGTCGTTCCCTAAATACCACACAAGATTATTTAACTCAATTCCTAGCTAATTCACAAATCTCTTATCAAATACTCTGTCTGCAATCCATTCGTTTAACATATGGAAAACTTCCCAACATTACTGGATATTACTATCCACCATCTGTTAGTAACAAAGTAGATAGGATTTTTACAGCCACCTATATCCATAAATTTCTAAATTACATTGAAGTTCCAACTCCAGAAAAAAATCTAACAGGTTTGCGCTACTCCACAATGATTCAAACTAAAGTTAATAACGAATTCATCAACATTCTAAACATCTACTATCCTAAAGGATACTCAAAAGTGCCTATCTCTAACTGGCTCTCAAATCTGTCTGCAGAGAAATCCTGGCTGATTGTTGGTGATTTCAATGCTCACCACATCAGCTGGGAACCTTTCTGCACAAAAACATATTCTGACATTCCTCTTTACAACGAAATTAATGACTCACAACTAATTCTATTAAATGATGGTTCTTCCACATATTATCCAGATGCCTCTACTCACTTTTATCCAAAAGCTATCGATCTTTCTTTAGCCAGTCCAAATTTACTGATAAATCACGAATGGTACACCTATTCGGATCCTCTTCACTCTGACCATAAACCTATCTCCATACAACTGAATTTAGCAGCAAACAACACCAATTTACCACCTGAACCTAAATTTAATTTCGAAAAAGCTAATTGGCCTTTATTTCAATCCTTGCTTTCTAAACACACAATTGAAGACCTCAATGACCTAAACAGAGAAGTTTACTATGATAACATCAGAAAAAAGATTCTAATAGCTGCAAACCTAGCTATCCCTACAACAATACCACCCTCAAAACCCCATAGTAAGCCTTGGTGGAACGAGGAAATCAAAAAAGCAATTAAAAACAAAAAACGTAAATATAACACTTTTGACCTACACCCTACTAGACCAAACTTTGATGAAAAACTAACAGCAGAAAAAGAATGTGACGATTTGATAAATGAAGCTAAACTAAACTACTTTAACAAGGAAGACATTATTAACTTCAAGGACCTAGGCAAGGCGTGGAAACGCCTAAAGAGGGTCCAAAACAAAGGCTACAATATTAACACGCGTGTCCTAGATGGGGATAACTTAACAACTACTGATTCAGATACCGCTGATGTCCTGGCCAACCGGTTTGCCCAGGCGAGCCAAACAAAACACTTGCCTGTTTTTCAACGGGACAAACGTAAAGTAATCTATCATTTTGAAAAGTCTAATGACAATTCACATACCATCAATGCTCCCTTAAAGATTACCGAGCTTGCTGCTGCCATTAATATGATTAGGAAAACAAATAAAGCAACAGGAGATGATCCTATCTCCTATACAATCATAAAGAAATTGCCCCCATCTTTTCTCAAAGTCTTGCACCATTTTTATTCCGGATGTTGGGCTGAGGGCGAAATCCCAAATGCATGGAAGGAGGCACAGGTAGTTGGGATCCCTAAGCCTGGAAAACCGGCTAGGGACCCCGCAAGCTACCGCCCCATTTCCCTCACCCCACATCTGGGTAAAATCTACGAGCGTATCGTAAAAAGCAGACTGGATTTCTATTTGGAAAAAAATAACGTTCTTCCCAAATTCCAGGCAGGTTTTCGAAAACATAGATGCTGCATGGAACAAGTTATAAGATTAACCTCCTATGTCAAAAAGGCCTTTGCGAGACGCAGGAAAGTCCTCGCCACCTTCTTTGATATCAAAGGGGCGTACGACTCCGTTTGGCATGGGAGGCTTCTAGATAAAGTCAGCAGTCTCGGTATTCACGGGAATATGTTTAACTTTATACAAAACTTCATAAATAACCGTGCTTTAAGAGTCAAAGTGGGGTCCTCCGTGTCAAAAATACATCAAATTGACATGGGGGTCCCCCAAGGCAGCATTATCGCCCCAACTCTTTTCAATATCATGATTCATGACATCTCCAATCTAAAACTCAAAAATTGTCAAATTTCTATGTATGCTGACGACATAGCCATCTGGTCGTCAGCATTCACAAAAAGTTCAAAAGCTTTAGCTATATACCTACAAAATCATCAAACTAACACCAATCTTGTCATTGATTACTTACAGAAGAATGGATTCTCCCTGTCCCCAGACAAGTGTGAGTTCATGTGCTTTCGCCATAATCTAATCCAAAAAAACATTAACATTAACATTCTGGGCCAACCAAAATCAATGACAAATAAAGTCAAGTTTCTAGGGGTGGTACTTACACCACGCCTTAACTGGAGCCCACATATTGACCACCTTTGTAAAAAAGCTATAAAAGGCACCAACTTTATCCGAATTATCTCTTCCCAGACATGGGCTCAAAACTCTAAGTTTCTTGTTCTTTTAACACAAGCTCTAGTTCGCAGTCGTCTAACATATGGGATGGAAGCATTCCATAACATTACAAGTAACCTAGTAAACAAACTACAAACAATAGAGCTAAAAGCTCTAAAAGCTGCCCTCAACGTTCCAAAGTTTGCAAATACTAACCTGATTTACGGAATAATAGGTTGGATTCCATTAAATCATCTTATGAAATTAAACACTTCTACATTCCTTACAAGACTATACGCTACAAATCATTTTTCAATAGAAAGCTTTAAGGAAGAATTTGAAGACCCTTTTTATAGCCATCCATCCTTTCAACAACAAAAACCAATTATTGCACAAAAAGTCTGCAATCCATTAGACTATTCCCGGGAAATGCTCTCCATGGCGGGCCTGGAAATAGATGATATTGAAACTCATCCAAAATTCCCCATCCCACATTGGGAATGGGAATCAGCACACTTTGACACTTTTTTACACCAAATGTACTCAAAATCAAACCAACCAAATCTACTTTCAGTTGCGGCCAAAGAAAAAATTTCCGAAATTAAACATCATTTATTAATATATACGGACGGTTCTAAGATCTCCGACTCACAGATAGGGTGCGCTTTTACCATTCCAGCCCTCAAGGTTACTAAATCCTTTCAACTAAATTCAAAAATCGCAATATTTAGCGCAGAACTCTGGGCAATTCTTGAAGCCTGTTTTTTTATAAACGAGTTCCAAAAATCATTGTTTCAGGTGACAATCCTCACAGACTCCTTATCCTCGATACAAGCATTGCAAAATAATACACAAAATAGAAGGAAAATCATTCAAGAGATACAAAATCTTATACATCAAATAAGAATCAAAGGTATCGATTTAACCATTATGTGGATTCCCTCCCATTTGGGACTCACAGGGAACGACCTTGCTGACACGGCAGCCAAAAGGGCAGCTGAACACACCGAGGGTCAGTTTATAAATATTAAATTGTCCCTGTCAGAGATTAAAAATCACCTGAAACGTTGTGTGTACCGGAGATGGGCTGAGGAATTGGATTCCTATTTAGAAGCCCACCTCCGGTGCAGGAAATTTATCAGTGGTGGACTTCATCTGCCCGTTCCCCATAAAATTCAAGGCAGAATCAACAGATTCTATACTGACTCCATCCGATGTAAATTTAGGAACACCCCATGTAAATGTGGAAAGATCTTTAGCCTGAATCATATTTTTGATCCCTGCAATCAGATAAAGAAGGAACTACAACCTGTCATAGACAAATGTAAACAAAATAACTTAATATACAATGAAAAGAATCTCTTATGCAAACACGATAAATTAGGTTGGTCACCAATAGTTTGGCTCGCCGGGGCAATTGGCCAGGTATCATTTAAGCACCTTGTTTAAAAGACTGGAACTATCTTTACTGGTGGGAATAGAGTCCCTCTGGTGTGCGGGCCGTATACCTGTCTGCATTCCCGCCCCCCTCTTCCCCCTTCTCCCTTTTATCTAAAATATGTGCCTGATGGGCTGAAGTGACTCTTTTGAGCCCACTATCTTTTAAAATCCCTTCTCCTATGCAGATAGGTGTCCGGTACGCACAACGGGGGTTTCTTTTGTAACCGTTGCGTTTTGCGCTTGTGCTCCCCCCCCTTTTTGGGATTGCCCATGCGGTGTCCTGTCACTGCTCGGGGCGGAGAGGAGGGGTCCCTTCCCCTCCCTCCCTCCGTTCCGAGCACACAGGAGTCGTTAACCATCCCCACCCTCAACTCTCTTACCATCTCTCTAAAACCATCTAGAGCTCAAATATAAATAAGAAAAACTTCTATTTATTTCACTTAAATCTCAGACTCCATCATGACATCAGGGGCGGGAGAGTCTTTGTTGCTACCCCCCCCTGGGATCAGATGGAATAAATAAAATTACTTATAACAATGGAGGCCTCTGGCGGTATGTCCCCCCACTCATAAACAACTTCATATAAAATAATGGATCTGGACTAGATTTTATCTATTTAAATAATTAAATCACATATGGTCCTGAATAACAGACCTGAATATACATAAAACAAACCAGATTTTAATAGCAACTTTTAATATAACTATGAAACCTCAATAGTCATAAACTAGTTTTTTTACCAAATCTTAACCTATTTTAACATAACAAACAATTTTAAAGATATAGATTTTAATAAAACAATCTTAAACTATGCATAAAACGTCCTAACAGGACAGGTACAATCAATAAATAAAGGGTACACACATAGCAGTGGTGTACAAGGGTTCCTGGGAAAAGAAAACGAAACGACTGGCTCTTATAACCAACTCGTTATAGACGGACCCAGATTAAAACTGAATTTATATACCTAAAAGATAAATTTGTAGGGGTTAAGTCCCACAACTTAACCAAAACAAAAAACAAATTTTTAACATAACTTTTAACAATCTTACATACTCACATATGTGAAAATAACATTATGCTCTGTCCTATGGACAAGATTAAATAAGTTAAACACTTAACAAATTTTAACATAGATTAAAATTCAACTTAGGCATATTTTAAATAAGTTTTTCTATAAAAACAATAACTTTACTTGTAAAAGGTCTAAACAGCTTGTTTGTAAAAGTTGTGTACATAATAACAATGTACATATCAATTTTAATAACTTTTTGCCAAATAACTTTTGATCTAAGGAACAAAAGACAACAGTCGCCATTGGACCAAATAAATTCACAACTAAAACTTCTAGGTAACTATTAGTTGTATTGAGTCCTAAGGGACAAAAACCTAATAGGATAGTCTTATATAAAAGTGATGTACATATAGAAAATGGAAATAAAACAATAAATTTTACTTTCACATAACCTTTTTTTATAGGTTTTTTAAACTGTATATCAGCTTGTATACAGGCTTATGCCTGTCAAGAATTTTAATAATAAAGCTCTTCCCGAGCACAAACACGGATTGTTTTTATCAAATAGCTCAGTTGAGCCTAAAATGCATGAATTTTAACTGTAGCCCTGGGTTTTTTTTTAATCAGACCTCCTCCAATCTGCCAGATTTAAAAGCAAACAGCTAAATATCTTTTAAAAACAAAATATTTTATCACAAACATAAATTTTATATTCTTCAGCTTGCGCTATTAAAATAAAAAACCTTTATAAACCCTGTTAAAACAAATAACTTATTCTTTCAAACTTCATCTTATAAACTTAAAATCCACCTTTTTTCAGGATCTTTATAAATTAAAATGCCTCAAATAGTCTGTTGACTCAGAAGGCGTAAAATCTCTATTTTTCTCTCTTTCTCTCAACAAGTGTTCATGGATGTACGGCGTTGTGAGTGGAGTAGCTCCTAAAAAGATCACTCAAAGTTTCATTATCAATGACACAAACGTTCTTTTCCCAGACCCCGTAACATTTTTTTTTAAATCTAGTTTTGTATACTCTGGGGGTATGGCTTTGAACAATTTATCTTCGCCTTTAAAATCATGCTCCTCGAGGCAAGCCTTTCTGAAAGCATTTAAAGCTAAAATGTTGGAAGCTCTATGAAAGCATCTCTGTAACTTTAGAAATCAGCGTCTAAAGGGTAATAACATTTCGGCATTGGTTGTTACTTGAATCATGTGATTTTGATGTTTTTTGTTTGCTTACATGCATACATGTATACATTTATGAATTGCATATTTTTAAAGTATGTAAATAGTTTCATATGTAAATTTATGTCTAATAAACAATCGTATGTTTTCTTGTTATGGTTTGTAAAACTAATGTTTCTTTTGTCCTTTGCACTCTTTTCTGTGCACTTTCATTTGTTTCAGTCTTTGCTGTTATTTTCTTCTCTTGAGGACAGGATGCACAAAAGCTGCAATGCATATTCCTTTTATCCTCATTAAAGATCATTTTGACTTGACGTGACTTGACTTGACAAACACACACACACACATAAACACACACACACACACACACACACACACACACACACACACACACACACACACACACACACACACACACACACACGCACACACACACACACACTCACACATATATACACAAACACACATGCGCGCGCACGCACGCACACACGCACACATGCACACGCGCGCATACACACACACACACACACACACACACACACACACACACACACACACACACACACACACACACACACACACACACACACACACACACACACACACACACACACACTAATTTTCAGCTATAAGTTGTACGGTCTGCAATACAATTAATTCAGAGATAATATACATGGTTAACCTGATTTATCCCACAATGAAACACGCCCCTTCCACAACGCGGGAATTCACAAAAGCTCTCATCACTGCTGTCTCCGCAATCCGACCTCCAGTCGCACACCAAACTGTAAGGCACGTATTCACCGGTCGACTTGCACGTGAAGTATGGAGTGGGTTCATTGGAGGAATGACCTTTGCACATCACAGTTGAGGACAGCCCTCTCTGTTCCAAGTCCCGTCCACATACACTCTGAGTGTCGCAAGCGAGGAACACACGAGTCAGGTGCTGCAGAGGACACGTGACCATAGGAAGTGATGACGAAGTCAAGTTCGTACTCGTGGCCATGATGATTTTCTTTATGTCTTTGTTGTGGGATGACTGGGGAACGCTGCACAGTTGGCTTTCGGACAGGTTGTCTGTTGATGAAAAGAACAAGCAAAAAGGTGTGTGAAACACATGTTTTAGTTTTAAAAGTACCAGGTAACTGGTATATCTTGTTCTTGTGATTCTATATGAAGTTTGATGTTAGATGGATGCACAAAGTGTGCGTGTTGCCTGGGCAAGCAAGTGCACGCACACGCACACGCGCACACGCACACGCACACACACACACACACACACACACACACACACACACACACACACACACACACTTCTAACAATGTCCATTTGGTGCAATATGCTGATGATATTGCAGTATGGATGAATACGAACATTAGCAAACACACAATCAAGAGAATAATAACACATGTTCAAAAATGTTATCAAGTTGAATTATATAAGTTAGACAATTAGACAAATACATGGAGGAAAATGGGTTAGAACTTTCAGGAGAAAAGACACAATTGATGTTTTTATTGATGGTGAAATCCACAACATCGACCTCAGCTTGCTTTAGAAGGCAAAATGCTTCAATATTCAAAAAATGTAAAATTCTTAGGAGTCTATTTAACTCCTAAATTAAACTGGCGTTGCTATATTGGACATCTAATAAGTAAAGGTAGACAAAGGTTAAACTTTTAAAAAATAGTTAGTGCTCAATCGTGCTGTCAAGATAATCAAACACTCTTACATCTTGCTACTAGTTTGGTTTGATCAAAGTTAACTTATGAACAAGAAGTTTATTTTCAGCTCCTCAGACACTACTAAAAAGGTTACAAAGCATAGATAGTAAGGCATATTTTTAACGCTTTTGTGAAGCGCTTAGGCCCCGTAAGGAGAATAAGCGCTATATAAGTTGTCATTATTATTATTATTATTATTAAATACGTTCAAAACGTACAGAGAAGCTAATTTGTTATCACTTGAAGATCAACGTAAGTTGGCTACAGCCAAGTATGTGACTAGAAATCTTTCAGTGTCTAATTCAGTCAATAATGAAGTTTGTCTTGATTCAAAAATTGATTTTCCTAAGAGGTCTCAAAATATTTCTTACTTAAAACCTATTATAAATTATACAGATGAATTATTTAAGAAATGTGACATTGATATTACATTAATTTCAAGTACACCGGTAATACCTATATTGTACCTCAGTGGGAGCATTTTTCTGCAAACTTTGATACAGATTATACTGCCTTAAAAAAGATGGCAATGTCAATCTGATAGCAGTTGAAGCAAAAGAACATGTAGAAAATATAATATCCCTATCATCTTAAAATGTATAGAGATTGTTCAGTTTTGGAATCATACAGTGATACACAGGAGCTGGATTTGTGATCCCTGATTTAAAATTTGTAAAAATTGTTTTCTAGGAAAAGGCTTTTATTCTATATTTACTGCTGAACTTTATGCCATTCTTATGGCCTTATGTTGGATAGCTGATACTGACATTGCGATTTATAGTATTTTACTTTGTGTTGACTCAATAGCTGTACTTTATTGTTTACAAAACTGGAATGCAAATGTTAGAAGTGATATAATTTGTTTAAATAAAATACTTGATACATTCTATTATGTCCAAAGGAATTGATATAGAATATTGCTGGATTCCATCGCATTGTGGCATCTTTGGGAATTAATTAGCTGATAGATTAGCCAAATAAGGTGCTAGTAGAACCTGTTCAGACACTTCACTAAAATAATAAAAAAAAATTAAACAAATTCAATGTTAGAAAATTGTATGTATAAAGATAAACTTCCTTCAAAATATAAGATATTATCATGTTCAAGATCTTTGTCTAGCCTGATTTACAAAATCCGATTACGTTCATAAAAGACCAAGTTTTCTAAAGCTGTAGAATGCGCTTGTGGTCACTCACTATTAGTTCAACACATTCTTTTCGAATGTCCATTTTTAACATCGCTATGCACCTTGTCTGGGATTCAAGTAGCAAACATAGGAACTTTAAAAGATGTAGTTTACAGCCATGAAATGATCAACATCGGTTCAGTCAGTATCCAGCTCTAGAATTGCAAGATTACTATAATTGATGCGTTAGTTAATTGTCCTTTGCCGACCAACGATCGCAAAGGAGTATGAATTCGTTCGTGTATGTTTCTTTTGTGTGTGTGTGTGTTTGTTGTTCTTTTCTGTCTGTCCCAAAGATATATCCCGTACCGCTTGACAGAATCACTTACATTTTGTGTGGTGGTGTGTCACCATGAGAGGAAGGCATCCGCGCATAAATTATTGCCGTCGTGACCTTGACCTTGGCGAAATAACTGTATTACATCTAATGATAGAGACAATGATAAAATAACACACAAACGAGTTACTTGTGTATTCACGAGCATACCCCCCCCCCCCCCCCACCCCCACACACACACACATAGTGGTATACCATACCATTTGAATTCTTACCGAAATCCTTTTCGTTCGAACTAGTGGCCTGTCTGCCGAGTTCCCTGCCATTACGAACAGCTGAAATTAACTTGACGTATTCAGCTGGTTTTGTTTCAGCTGTACCAAAATTAGTGATCGCTGCCTGGGAACACACCTCAGGCTCCCATGAGAAAGAGTGATGCATGTAGTAAGCGATGGTGGAATCTGTCCACTGCCACGTGTTGACATACCTGTTTGACACAAACATCCACCCGTCACACTGGGTTATAAAATGTTAATTGCCAAAAGATTCTATCCTTCCAACATTGACATACCTAATAATACAAACATCCACCCGTAACATTGGGCTATAAAAGATTAAATGCCAAAATATTCCATCCTTCCAACATTGACATACCTAATAATACACAAATCCACCCGTAACATTGGGCTATAACACGTTAATTGCCAAAAGATTCTATCCTTCCAATATTGACACATCGGTTTGACACAAACATCCACCCCTTCACATTGGGTTATAAAAGGTTAAATGTCAACAAATCCATTGTTTTAAGTGAAATTCTGACTGGGTGATATCATGCAAAACAACACTAAAGATTGCACCAGTCACATGAAGGCAACAGCTAAGGTTATGCCATACAAGGGGTGATATCATGCAAAACAACACTAAAGATTGCACCAGTCACATGAAGGCACAGCTAAGGTTATGCCATACAAGGGGTGATATTATGCAAAACAACACTAAAGATTGCACCAGTCACATGAAGGCACAGCTAAGGTTATGCCATACAAGGGGTGCTGCTATGTTCCTGGATGCGTTCCAGAAGTTACTCATGCTATCACACAAAGGACGAAAGAAGGTTTACCTTTTGGTCTTCAACTTTGAAGAATGAGAACACCTTGTAGCATTAAACCTGAGGAGTTTAGGTCACTGTTGAAAAGACTTAAAAGTGTCTCCTTGTTACCATTTCTGTTCCATACCTACTGTCAACAACCAGTGAGCAAGGCTCTCTTACTGTTTCTTTCATTCTTTGTTCTCTTTCTTCTTCTGGTCATGGTTGTCCCTCGATTCGAAGATGACTTGTTGCTGTGCCTTCATCGATGGACATGCATGTGGCTTCAGAGACCAACTTCAGAAGCACACATGCTGTCACAGGCGGGGCATGGAACACCAGTTGTGACGGAGACTGATGCAGCTCTGTGACGTCCCTCTCAAGCTGTTGCCAGGCGCTGACGACGATCGTCTTCAAAATTATGTACTGCTCTCCTGGTCAGGGCACGCCAGCTGTTGACTGCAGCAGTTTCAAGTTGACAAGGCTGAAGTCCTGCCCACTAATTTAAAATGTACTAATAACTTTGTTGGTTAGGATCTAAAGAAAACAAATCTTGGTTCAGCGTGCATAATCATAGACGTACATATTTCGGAGGTAGTCATCTGAGTGGGCCATACGTGCTCGACGCAGGCCAATCCACAGTGTTGGGAGCGGGTCGAACTGTCGATTGAGGGCTTTGAGGACTTCATCCCACATGCCTGAATGGAGAAAGGCTGGAACACCCCCTCTCTTTTTACAATCCTCAGCCACCAGCTTACAGGTGTAAATAGAATTGTGGGCATGTCTTACCAGGAACTGAAAAAAGAACACGAAAACAAGATGGCAGAGCCGTATAAACTTACTCCCAGTTCAAGGCAAAGATAACTGCAAATTAGATACCTTGTCAAGGTAGTGAATTATTTTATTCTTTGTTCATTGTGGTTTTCTGTGTTTAAAAACAAAAATCCTGTATCTGTATGATAATAGTGATACATTCAATATTGTACCAAATAAAGCTGTTAGGGGACACCTTTTCACTATACATACTTTGGTTGAAATCCATCTGTTATCTTTGAAATAATCTACATCATTGTATTATTCATATTGTATTCACTGATATTGAGTGCACATGGCTTACTATTCTGTGAATATGACATACGTGCTGCAACTGGGAGGTCTAAGGAACCACTGATCCAAGTTTCGTTACGATCGGTTCGGTGCTTTAGGCCCTATGAACTGGAACACATTTGGTCACATGCGGATGCATACAGACACACACACACACACACACACACACCACACACACACACACACACACACACACACACACACACACACACACACAACACACACACACACACACACACACACACACACACACACACACACACACACACACACACACACACACACACACACACACACACATACACGGACAGACAGAGCAACGCACTTCCCTTGTTCCCATTTCAATGTACTCTTGTTCTTACAGAACTGGGAGTATCCAAAACCAACAAAACAAAAACACCACACACTGGTATGTGCAGAACACTTTCAACAATAATTGAAATAGTGGGGGGGGGGGGGGGGGGGGGGGGAAAGGGGGGGGGGGGGGAGGGGGGGGGGCGTTATTAACGACAACGCCGACTAGCAATGTATGGATAACAGCCAAAGGTAAGCAAACAAGTCATCATCTTCTAAGAAAATGGCAATGGCTATTAACCCTGTAGTGGGAGAGAGAGAGAGAGAGAGAGAGGAGAGAGAGAGAGAGAGAGAGAGATCGAGAGTTATAGAGAGACGAGATGAGAGAGAGAGAGAGAGAGAGAGAGAGAGGAGAGAGAGAGAGAGAGAGAGAGAGAGAGAGAGGAGAGAGAGAGAGAGAGAGAGAGGAGGAGAGAGAGGAGAGAGAGAGGAGAGTGGGGAGGGAGAGAGAGAATGTGTGTTGACTTTAGCATACATTATTTTACATTGTTCTAGTATTCAGCACTGGTTTTTATAATCTAAACTTTGTTTTAAACATCCATTCCCATACTCCCCCCTCCCTCCCCCCCTCCTCCTCTCGCTTCTTCTATCTCTCTCTCTCTCTCTCTCTCAATCCCTCTATCTAACATCGTGTCTTTCTCCTCTCTCTCCTCTCTCTCTCTCTCCTCTAGTTCAACAAGAAGAAGTCATCTTCTAAGAGAGATGGCAGAGAGAGAGAGAGAGAGGAGAGAGAGAGAGAGAGATCGAGAGAGAGAGAGAGAGAGAGGGGAAAAAAGAGAGAGAGAGATGTGTGAGAGGAGAGAGAGGAGTGGGGGAGAGAGAGAGAGAGTGAGAGACGAACGAGAGAGAGAGAGAGAGAGACAGATAGAGAGATTTTAGAGAGATAAAAGAGAGAGAGAGAGGGTGGGGGGTGAATGTGTGTTGACTTTAGAATACATTATTTTACATTGTTCTAGTATTCAGAGGTTTTTAGGGTGAATGTGTGTTGACTTTAGCATACATTATTTTACATTGTTCTCTATTCAGCTCTGGTTTTTATAATCTAAACTTTGTCATCCATTCCCATACTCTCCCTCCCCCCCTCTCCTCTCTCTCTCTCTCTCTCTCTCTCTCTCTCTCTCTCTCTCTCTCTCTCTCTCTCTCTCTCTCTCTCTCTCTCTCTCTCTCTCTCTCTCACTCTCTCTCTCTCTCTTCACTCTCATCAACACACTACATGACACCTTTTTGTGATTTGTTTGGCAGAACTTGAAAGGGTGTTTATTCTTCACAAGACAAGGGTGTACAACATCAAAGCATATAATTATGTTGGTGGTGTTTTCTCCACACCTAAGCACATAATACATATATTGAAGAAGAACAACAGAAATACATTCACATAGTTCACCCCTTGAAAAAAAATGTAGCCAGAAACATTTAATGAAAGGAAGAACATCTCATAACGTTGTGTAAGTAATTCCATGCACAATTTCGTATTATCAGTAATTAGGAAAACGAGACAAGGAAAATAGTCTATGTACAGTGTCATATATATTTACGGATTTTCAACAGACATCATATTATGGTGGTTGTATGGGGACTTGGTGGTGGGGCATTAGAATTGCATATATACGGTTGCTACTAGTATATTTTCTGGCACTAAAGCATTGAGAAGCTTACTACACATTTCTATCTTCCCTTGACAGACTCCGCCCTCTTTCTTCCTTCCAGCCACTGTTCAGACACACACACACACACACACACACACACACACCTTTGGTATCTCCCCTACCCCCCTTTCCATCCATCTTCTTTTGACCACTAACCTACTTTACTGACCTACCTTAATCGCTGATTACTGACCTACCTTAATCGTTTGTCCACTCTCTTTCTCTACCCTCTTTTATCACAGCAAGTGGTGACCATGGTCCCTCCTCTGATTCCCAACTTCAAGACTATCATCTCCACAGGGGTAGAGCAGTTCCGTTTCTGGCTCTTCCCTTTCATCACTCTACCTCCCCCCCCCCCTCCCTTGCCACCCTTGCTTGCGCAATTACCATTACCGTTTAAATATAACTTTTCAATCATTTCTTTCAAAGTTCAACTTAAACATCCATTCCCATAATCCCCCTCTTCTCTCTTCTCTCTCTCTCTCTTCTCTCTCCTCTCTCTCTCTCTCTCTCGCTCTCTCTCCTCTCTCTCCTCTCTCGCTCTCTCTCTCTCTCTCTCTCTCTCGCTCTCTCTCTCTCTCTCTCTCTCTCTCTCTCTCTCTCTCTCTCTCTCTCTCTCTCTTCTCTCTCTTCTCTCTGTCCTTTCCTCTTTCTCACTCTCTCATCAACACTACATGCCTCCTTTTTGTGATTTGGTTGGCAGAACTTGAACGGGTGTTTGTTTTCACAAGACAAGGTTGTACAACATCAAATTGTATATCTTTGGTGGTGTTTTCTTCCAAGTAGAAGAATCAAAACTGTCCATCCAACAAAAATCAATAAACGGTGTTGGTGGTTATGTTACTTTCTAGGACACATTCGTGTGGTGTCTGTTGGAATGTGCACAAAGTCAATACAATGACTGCTAGAAGATGGGAGAATGTCTCACACATGGTGTCTTAAAGGGCTTATTAGCACAGTCATTGAATCCCCATCAGCAGCAGGCACCAGGCAGTCTCTTATATCACTGTTTATCTGAGACATCCCCCTCCTTGCACACACACAAGGCGATCAAGAATGCACGGTTGGGGGAACAGGGATTGTTTGGGCTAGCATAAGTCTATTTTGGTTTCTCAACCTCTTTGAAACCCACAGAGTTCGCACAGGGGTTGTAACTTTGAAGTTAAACCGAAGTCATTAGTCTGGTAGGTCTTTGTATTACACTCAGCAAATGCAGCACAACCCTTACTCTAACTGTTCATTATGCACCTACGAAATAGGAAAAGGGAAGCTTGAGGAGACATGTGATCACACAGTGGGGAAAAGGGTATAGGCCCATGGTGCCTTTGACTAACAAGCTTGACTAAGTATTGTAGTTTCCCTTTATCGTGCACTCGGGAAATCGTGTCAGGCAAAATATTCATAACACCTGCCACATGCACAGCTTTCAATTTACAATTAAGCTTAGCACACATCCAGGCCATGTTGCGCAATAGACACTTTATAGAGGCATTTTATGTCCACCCTTTATTAATGGCTGCTTTTGCTGTTATGTTATCAGTGTGCACTATCACCGATTTACCTGCCCACAGATGTGCCCAAGTCTCCACAGCACACACAACAGCACAAATTTATTTGTAGTTTATGTGGAGAGCAGAAGCTGAGGGTAGGTCACAATCAAACACAGCAGAAATCCAACGACCTTGCCAAAATGCCCCCGCGGAGGCATTACATGCATCTGCATGAACATGAACACTTTCAGTGGCATTATACTACACAGAGCCGTTAAAATCATGTAGAAAAGAAAGCCACCATTGAATATCACTGTGAAATTCGGCTTATAGCCGAGCTTTGTGTCGCTGCTGTTGAAGAGGCTGCAGGGTATCCAAAATGCGCCGAAGAAAGAATTTTCCTCCTCGGATCGCCTGGGTTGACCAATTCAGCAAGCCAGCAAGGCTTTGCAACTGCTGCTTACTGGCGCGTTTGCGTGCGGAGAACTGCTGTAGCTACTGCTGGAGACGCTGGAGTTTGTCCTTGCCTAAGGACAGTGTGCTGGTAGTGGTGTCGATGTCGACGCCAAGGAAGGTGATGCGTTGGGTAGGCCCTACCACTTTTCGCCAGCTGATCAGAAACCCTAACTTCCTTAAGAGTCCTAATAACACATCCATCCAATGCTTGCACTCATCATAGGTGAGGGCAGTAATGAAAACAATCATCAATGTAGGCTACCACTCCATTAAAACCTCTACGTACGATACATCTACGAATTGCTTGGGAGAGACGATGAAAATGTGCTGGTGCTTTATTACTGCCAAATGGTAGTCTACTGTCAAACAGAACAGTGGGGGTGCTGTCCCCCTTAAAGTGCCACATTAACCCTGTCGCTATGTAATCTTCTGAATGGATAGGCACAGATCGATAGGCTGACTGCAGGTCAATCTTTGCACAATAGTAAAAAGGTTTTGCTAACTGACAAGCACCATGTAACGTTTGGAAGTTTACACTATCTGGTTCAGCGTAACTATTCATGGCTGCTCCTATTGGTTTACTACCATCATGTATAAGTCTACTAGACCCATCGTCCTTTGGAATAGCTGCTAATGCACTGACCACTAACGGTTTCTTATCTGCTACAATGTAGTGCCCTTGCTTTATTTGGTCCTTAAGCTCTTGTTCAACCTGCTCTCTATGCTCATAAGCAGAGGAATGGTTCTTTTGATGGGCTGGCTTAACTTGGATATGATTGTCGATTACATGAACACCATTGCTGATGCCTTCACGCAAAACGTTTCTGTCCCTATCATTAGCAAATTCTTCTTTCCAGCTAGACAATTGTTGACTAATGGATCCATTGCTTCCTAGATAACCACAGGTGAAAGGATCAGAGGCTGGATAAGGATTAAAGTGGGTAGGGCCTACCTGGGGCTCCGATGTCTGCTGCGATGTGTCCTAGGTGCGGCTGCTGATGCTGCTGGAACCAGGCATTGCTGCTGGTGTGGGTGGCTGCCCGTGTTGGGATCCTCCGTGGTCTCTGCTACTGCAGGCAGTGCGGATGTGCTCGTATTTGCATTGAGCACCGTAGTGGCAGCCTCCACGGTTGAACTGGAGGCAGATCTCCTGCCCTGATGGTCCAAGGGGCCGGTGGCTGGTGGTGGGCCCGCAGGTTGTCCTTTGCTGTGGAAGGGTTTGGGAGGGTCGGTCCCGCAGCATGACTGTGCCAAGATGAGGGGCCTCTGTGCCCCAGGGGAATCGCAGTTTAGCCTGCCTCTGCCGGTACTCTTCATCGAAGAGGAGAACCAACTGCCAGGTGTAGTGGGCAGCCAGTTCCCCTATCATCTCCGAGTATTGGGCTGGTTTTCGATGAGGTGCCCCATGATGCGGCTGTTGGCGGTGATCCACATTGCCTGGCTCACCTTTTCCAGTTTGGGTTTTGTGTTCAGCTTCAGCGAAACCCCACCTCCTATTATCACTTCCTCCTCCACCACCATGGCTGAGGATTAAAAAGTCTACAATGTGGAGACATGCATCTATTATCTGCTGCCTCTGCTGCTGCATCAGATCACTAGGGTGTGACACTGCACAGAACATGGGGCCTTGTCCATACTGGTTTTGAAGGGCTTTGGTGGCCTCCCTCACCATGGCAACATGTCCCTTCCTGATCTTTAGGGAGGCAAAGTCGTGTCCACTGGCACTAAGTAGAGCTGGCAGGCTATCAAAACCCTCCTCTACTAACAAGTCTTTCACCTCGCTTGGAAAATCCTTAGCAAATTCAGTAAATGCGAATGCCATTGCTACACACTTCACTGAACTACACCTGCATAAATCCAATGCTTCTGAATCTATAAACTATAATGCATTCCGTTGCATTAGTATTGCACAACTGCGGTTGCTACTAGTATATTTTCTGGCACTAAAGCATTGAGGAGCTTACTACACATTTTTTATCTTCCCTTGACAGACTCCGCCATCTTCTTTCCTTCCAGCCACTGTTCAGACACACACACACACACACATCCTTTGGTATCTCCCCTACCCCCCTTTCCATCCATCTCCTTTTGACCACTGACCTACCTTACCTTCATCGTTTGACCACTCTCTCGCTACCCTCTTTCATCACAGCAAGTGGTGACCATGGTCCCTCCTCTGATTCCCAACTTCAAGCCTATCATCTCCACAGGGGTGAAGCTGTTCCTTTCCTGGTTCTTTTTTCCCTGTCATAT
>JAGGCT020002417.1:0-42505 GCA_017654935.2 Phymorhynchus buccinoides | reverse complement strand
GGTAGAGAGACAAGGGAAAAAACTTCAAAATGTTTTCTTATATCTGAGTTTCGGATATAAGAAAACTTGGATAAACAAAACATCATCTCCCTTTGATTTTCTTATAACCGAGTTTTGCTGTATTTTAATTTGATGATGGGTTTATATTTAGTATTTTACGTTAGCTTTGACTTTGAAAAACGTCATCGGATAAGATAAAAAATACTATCAAAACTTTACTATATCCGAACATCATTTATAAGAAAAACCTGTTATAGTAAAGGAAAAGCCTTGCTCCCCTGCACTTTACTATAAGCGGGGTGTACTGTACTGAGTTTGTTTTGCTGTTTGTGATGTTCCTTTGTTTTGTGCCACAGTTTGTTGGTGATGATGATGTGTGTGTGTGTGTGTGTGTGTGTGTGTGTGTGTGCACATGCGTGCGCATGTTTGTGTGTATGTGTGTGAGTGTGTGTGTGTGTGTGTGTGTGTGTGTGTGCTAATCAGTTGTGTCAGTCTATGACCTGCAGATAACAGAGGAGGCAACTGCTATTCTGGAAAGCTTGGCTGGAAATTGTTCATTGTGGAGACGTCTTCCCAGGGGACATCCCCACTCTCTCAGCCAAGAGGACTTTCGAACAGGGAGGATCCCAAAAGGCCAACAAATCCCCAAGGCTGCGGAACAAAGAGCCAGTGCAAATGCCTCCTAGTGTGAGAGTCACAGTCATTCACAACAGACTGAGCTGTACAATGATTTTCCATTGCTGTAAACAATCACTGGTCCTACAGCTCTCACTCTCTCTTTACTGTTGGCCCAAACTAATGTCAGCCAATGATAAAAGCCATTGGAGTTAAGGGCCTAGACACACTGATGTACTCTCCCATCATCTCACACCATCCATACCAAGTGATGAAGTTTTTCACTGCACCGATGCATTACATCTCCCATCAACTCACACCATTCATCCCAAGTGATGAAGTTTTTCACACACTGATGTACTTTCCTATGATCCCTTGTCACACAGACCAGAGGTCAAAGGTGAACATCAAATGACAAATAACAATTGTGATTCACACTGCAGGCCAGTTGGTTAGATTGGGTTGGGCTGTTTATTGAGGTCATTTCGAGTTTGAGTTCAATTCTCATAAACAGTGAAAATCAAAACAACTTCTTTTGGAAACATCTCACTGTCAGCAACATTAATTGTCTGTGTGTGTGTGTGTGTGTGTGTGTGTGTGTGTGTGTGTGTGTGTGTGTGTGTGTGCGCACGCACACGCGTGTGCGTTCATGCATGCGTGTGTGTGTGTGTGTGTGTGTGTGTGAAAGTCAAAAATGTATTTAAAGATGGACATTGAACAAGAAAACATACATGTTTTTTTCATCAAACCATCTATAAACAATCACAAACCATAATTTTTTTATTGCTTAAGGGCATACAAAGGGAAAGAAAAGTAGCATATAAATATTTACACTGACAAACAGAAAGTTTATTAAAAAGCAATACAATATCAACATAGTGTGCCACATATTGAAATGAAATAGTTAAATTCAAATACAATATATGCAAATGCATGGAGTTTTAACATCCATTTTCTAGGCAGTTTTGTGACCCACTCATTCAGATAATGCTAACTTTTGAAGATAATAATGAAACACATAACTAAAATTCAACAACATACTTTTAACAATCTTAACCTGTTTAAAAATAACACCCAAAAATGCAATGCAATATCAAAGGCCTTTACAAAATGACATTCTCTAAAGATAATAATGAAATAGATAAATGCAATGTAATAATAATAACAATAATGAATAACATTTATATGGCGCAATATCCTGATAAATACAGCTCAAAGCGCCTTACACTAACAAATTACAATCAATAGTGCCATGCATAAACATTGCGATATATATACATGGCATGCAAGTCTTTTGGATGAGACGATAAACCAAGGTCCCGTGTGCCCATGCACTAAGCATACGTTAAACCCAGTGGCAACGAAAAAGTTGTCATCTGGTCAAAATTTACCCCCCCCCCCCATGTCACACAAAAATTGCATGCAAAAGTTTTTTGTTTTTAAAAAAATAAGAATTGGGTGGCGCGCCTCTGCCTGCGACACTCTCTCCAGGTGGGAGCAACCCGAATTTTACAGAGACGCCTCTGTGACTATAAAGTACCTAATACTTAATGCCAATCAACAATCAAGAATACATCAGAAATCAAAAATACTTGTACCACAGGGAAAACAAGTTAATTGGACACACACATACTCTCCCCCACCTCCCTCCCTCCCCTCTACCTCTCCACCCTCTATACTCATCAAAATATACATAGACAATATATTTGAATTTATAATCAATAATCAAGATTAATTAGAACACAAATACACAGGTCACAAACACAGAGAGAGAGAGAGAGAGAGAGAGAGAGAGAGAGAGAGAGAGAGAGAGAGAGAGAGAGAGACGGGTAAATGCACACACACACACACACACGCTCTCTCGCGCGCGCGCACACACACACAGTTAAGAAAACTGACGAAATGAGTGTGAATATTAGCCAACTTTCAATTATTTATAACTACAGTGGGACCTCCCGTATAAGACCTTAAAAATTCATCCCAAATGAGTTCTTATGAGGGGTCCTATAAGGGAGATAATTTTAATACTAACAAAGAAGGGCAATGTCTCAGAGAAGCAGGTCTTATGTGGGAGGGAGTCTTATAATAGGAGGTCTTATAAGGGAGGTTCCACTGTATTGATATATAATAGAACATGAAGGGAACTGAATCGTTCCAACACACTTTGTAAACTTTCCTTGGTCAAAATGAAACCGGAACTAAAATCAACACATCTTTTTCTCAATTCCCATACTTTTCACCAACAAATAATTTTATGTTCTAATTCTTCACAAAAAGGATTTTTTTAAATTTTATATATATATATTTTTTTTTTTTAAAGTGGTCAATGTGGCGGTAACTGATAGCTGATGAGGTTTAACCAAGGCATGGTTACCGCTACACCTATCTATATTGTTGAAAACTCGGGAATTTACTGGTGTTGCACTGGACTGCCTCCGGGCATTGCAGCCAGTATTGTTCCCAACATCTTTGTATTTACAAATGTCCCATATGTGTCTATGACTGAGAAGACATAAAACATAATTTTCATCATCAGGATTTGTTTTTTACAAAGAAGAAATTTTATAAACATTCTTCACAAATTCGCAATCTGTTTCTCTGTCATGTTACTCTAAGCACACACACACACACACACCAACACCAACAGCAACAACAACAACATACAGTATTCATACGGTGCTGAATCTTGAAAGAAATCAAATCAAAGCGCACACACATGTTAGCATTCATAACACATTCCAACAAAAACGCAATACAAAGCGGAACACACACGGAAGACATAAATGGAATACAGCAGAAACAGACCTAATGGCAAGAGAGAGAAGAGAAAGAGAGCATAGTCTGTTCATGTCTTCTAATCAAGTTTTATACTGTGTGACAAAAATTATTTGATCTGTTGGTTTCTTGATTACATTATTGTCAATTTTATTTGTATTATGTTCCGTATGATTTAGTTTATTGATCTGGATCACACTGATTATTACTTGAAGTATTAATGTACCTTTGTATCTTGCTATACACGTATATCTATATATGTATTTGAGCGTGTAGATGTCTGGTTATGAGAGGCAGAGAAAGAGAGAGACAGAGAGAGACAGTATATGAATACTCAGGTGTGTGCATGTATGAACTTATTAATTGTTGGGTTTTTGTGTGTGTTTTTTTTTCCATCTTTAAATTTTGTGTTATAGATGGCTTTATGTAAAAAAAGAAAACAATGATTGCTTATTCAAAGTTCAATCTGAAAATTTTACAAAATTGACTTCGACTTTGACACACACACACACACATGCGCGCAAGTTCTCAGTTCCATGCATTACTCTTACTCTTACATTAATATTCCAGAACATGTGTAAAAGCAGTCTACTGAGACATTACACAGTCAGAAAAAGCACAGACATTTAATGCAATCCCCTAAACCCCAATTGATGCTTGACATAATGCTAATTTTACATTGCCATTCCAACATACAGATACATCACATGGTAGAAAAGGCTCAAGAACTTCATGCAATCCTCTTAACCTCAATTGTTCTATCAAGTAATCCACACAGTGGGCAATCCAACATGATAGGCACTTTGTATTGACATTCCAACACACAGACTATGAAATCGAGTCGTCTTCAAGGCAAAAACATATCTTTTTCTGTTTGTCTGCCTGTCTGACTCTCTTCTCTCTAAAACACACACACACACACACAAATGAACAATAAAACACCAAATAACGTCAGAAACAATTGTAAAATTTAAATAGAATGTTATAAAATGTGCCTTAAAGTATTATGCCTTTAAGTTTAGTATATGATCAATATTGGCAGATTTTCTTTCTCTCTAAAGACTCTAAAATTCTTTCTGGTATTATTAAAAAGTTCTGACCCCAAAGTATAAAAAAACTGGCAGCATCATTGATGTATGTTCTGCACATGTTTCTTCAAATGGGACGGAACCTTGAAAGCAGCAGGACAGTGAGGACAGCTGTGAGATCTCTCATCAGAGTGAGTCAGACGATGTCGTTTTAGAGTACTGATCCGGGCAAAGCCTTTCCCACAGTCTGAACACACATGGGGTTTTTCCCCAGTGTGGGTCTGACGATGTGTATTTAGATTACACAAATGGGTAAAGCCTTTCCCACAGTCTGAACACACATGGGGTTTTTCTCTAGTGTGGGTCAGACGATGTTGTTTTAGAGTACTGGACTGGGCAAAGCCTTTCCCACAGTCTGAACACACATGAGGCTTTTCTCTAGTGTGGATCAGACGATGTGCTTTTAGACTACTGGAATGGGTAAAGCCTTTCCCACAGTCTGAACACACATGAGGCTTTTCTCTAGTGTGGGTCAGACAATGTGCTTTTAGACTACTGGAATGGGTAAAGCCTTTCCCACAGTCTGAACACACATGGGGGTTTTCTCTAGTGTGGGTCAGATGATGTATTGCTAGATGTACTGGACAGGGTAAAGCCTATCCCACAGTCTGAACACACATGTGGCTTTTTTCCATGGTGGTTCAGACGATGTCTTTTTAGAGTACTGGGTCGGGTAAAGCCTTTCCCACAGTATGAACACAGATGGGGTTTTTCTCCAGTGTGGGTCAGATGATGTGTTGCTAGATGACTGACCTGGGTAAACCCTTTCCCACAGTCTGAACACACATGTGGTTTTTCCCCTGTGTGGGTCAGACGATGTGTTGCTAGATTATAGAACTGGTTAAACCTTTTCCCACAGTCTGAACACACATGTGGCTGTTTTCCAGTGTGGTTTAGACGATGTGCTTTCAGAGTACTGGGCCAGGCAAAGCCTTTCCCACAGTCTGAACACACATGCGGTTTTTCTCTAGTGTGTATCAGACGATGTCTTGCTAGATGACCAAACTGATTAAACCTTTTCCCACAGTCTGAACACACATGAGGTTTTTGACCTGTGTGAACTCTCCTGTGCTTTGTTAAAGCAAAGGTCTGAGAGAAAGCTGCCCCACAGACATCACAGACATGGAGCATGGCTTTTTCATGAACAGACTTGGTGTGATTATGTAAATTAACTGAATGTTTAAAACCACTGTCACGGAATGCACACTTGTAAGGCTTCTCCCCTGTGTGGATTCTCTTGTGTTCTGTCAAGCTGCCAACCTGAGTAAAGCTCTTACTGCACACATCACACACATGACCGTTATGTGTCAGCTTATGTGTCTTCAAATCAGAAACCTGAGTAAAACACTTCCAGCACACATCACACACAAAACACTTGGTACCACTATGCATCAGTTTGTGTTTTGTCAGACACCTAGTGTTATAAAAAGATTCCTTGCAGACATCACACACATGCTGTCTACTCGTATTATTTCCATCTTTATCACCAGTAACATCATCATCAACTTCCATTTTAGTTGTTTTTCTGTTGCCATGGATATCTACGTCCTTATCTATATCTCCTGTGCTACAGTTACCAGCATCAGATCTGTCAAGTGTGAAGGAACCAGGTAATACCATGTCCAATGTGAACTCTCCATGAACTGACGCCAGATGGAGTTCCAAACTGCTGACCAGCACAAAGGCAGCAGAACAATGCTGACACATAAGACTTGTGTTCAGAGACAGCAGTGACCCAGAAGTGTTGCTAGACATGGGCTGATCTGTGCTGTAGACAGCTGAGGGCTGATCTGGTGAGTCATCCTCCATGGACCATGCTGGTCCAACCTGTAAAAACAAACATTCCAAAATTATCTAAAACTTATTTCATAAAAAAAGATCCCAGTTAAGCAACCATATCCCCCCCTCTCTCTCTCTCTGTGTGGGTTTCAATTGCAATGTAATGTCTGCTTCTGCTGCATGGGTCCACTTTAGCACAAGATTTGTTCTCTTCACCCAGCCTCCCCCTCCCCACCCAACTGACCCTTGTTTCCAACTTCTGCCATCTATGATTGCGTACTCACTGTCCCCAACCTCTCTCACCTCAAAACATTATTTTTCTTTCTTCTCTTCCCTTTTCCCCCGATTTGTGTTCATAGCCTAGCTCTTTGGTTTCAACTTGGTTATATCATTTACGCATTGGACTGTAGAGGGGAAGTATGTTTTTTTATAATTTTGAACTTGTTGGTTTCTTGCTCCTTTCGTTGCCTGCTTTTTGCTCCTATTGCTATATTTGCAGTTTGCTGTTTAATTGTTTGTCTGTGTTGATAAAGGCGCATCAGAAATATCCAGTTTTTTTTGTTTTGTCTCTTGTGAATAAAATAATGTCACTTTACACTTGTCGTGTAGTTGTTTGTTTGTTGTATTTTCCAGTGCCGTTGCAGTCTGTTTCAGTTGTGGGTTTTTTCTGTATTCTTTCTTGTTGAAACAAAGACACACAAACACAAAAAAATAACTGGATTTTGATCTTATATAATCCTTTTATCAGCAGATATATCAAGAGTACTGAAAACAAGGGGTGTATTTTTTCCCTTTTACTTTCAACAGGCTATGCATCAAACCCTCAGGCCAAGTGCTGACACAAATCTGGATATCCAGCAAAGGTCGTTGGCTTCACTTCAGAGTTTGGTTTTGAGGTCCGTCCTTCCAGGCCAGGTTCGTTGCCACATCTCATTGTACAGAGGAGGGAGTGCAGTAAAGCTACAGTGGGTTAGTCTGCCTAAAAGGATGTAGAATTTGAACTTCAAACAAAGTATTACAGTGGGTTAGTCTACCTAAAATGCTGTAGAATGTGAACTTCAAACAAAGTGTTACAGTGGTTTAGTTTACATAAGAGTGTAGCTTTAGAACATCAAAGTGTTACAGTGGTTTAGTCTACATAAGAGTGTAGCTTTAGAACATCAAACAAAGTGTTACAGTGGTTTAGTCTACATAAGAGTGTAGCTTTTGAACATCAAACAAAGTGTTACAGTGGATTAGTCTTCATAAAAGAGTGTAGCTTTTGAACATCAAACAAAGTGTTACAGTGGGTTAGTCTACATAAAAGAGTGTAGCTTTTGAACATCAAACAAAGTGTTACAGTGGGTTAGTCTTCATAAAAGGCTGTCATTTTTGAACTCCTGTGTGTTACAGTGGGTTAGTCTAGCTTTAACTCCAAACAATGTTCATTAACATCAGTACAGTAGTTTATCCTCTGGGATTAGTGTGGTGTCCCCCCTTCTCTATGTGTCCCCATCATTATATGTCATCTTCATGTTGTCTTAGTCTTTATGTGTCTTCATCTGTATGTGTCATCGTCATGTTGTCTTTGTCTCAATGTGTCCCCATCTTTATGTGTCATCATCATGTTGTCTTTGTCTCTATGTGTCCCCATCTTTGTGTCATTGTCATGTTGTCTTTGTCTCAATGTGTCCCCATCTTTATGTGTCATCATCATGTTGTCTTTGTCTCTGTGTCCCCAGCTTTATGTGTCATTGTCATGTTGTCTTTGTCTCTATGTGTCCCCATCTTTATGTGTCATCGTCATGTTGTCTTTGTCTCTATGTGTCCCCATCTTTATGTGCAGGGGTGCTAGCGCCAAAGGGTCCCCAAACCTGAAACTAGGAATTCCCCAAACCGAAAACCTGAAACCAATCTAAACGGCAAGTTCCAATTTCTTGTTAACCTGAAAATGAACAATACAATTTTTTCAGCCGAGAAATCCTTCCACCCGGATTTTCAGCTAACGTCATCAGTTTTGCTCAGCGAGGGGGCTAGTGTTCCAAAAATTTCTTTTAGGCAGCTAACATAACAAGTTTTGTTGAGCGTGGGATGGGGTCAATCAGTCTGTTCCAAAATATAAAATTTTCCGCATATACATTGTTCCACCCGGTTTTTCAGCGGCTAGCATCAGAAGTTTTGCTAAGCGGAGGGGGGAACAAGTACTCATGTTTAACATCCTACTCTTCAAACTCTTTCTTTGTTTTTGTCTCTTTCCGAATGAACATCGCCGAATCTTCGGCCACAAACTACATTCTGCAGCCACTCAATTCTCCAATGCTTCACATACTTTTTTTTTTTTTTTTACATGTTGGTTTCGCCAACTCGATACATGCGTTCTCGAGGGACACCATCTTGGAAATTACAATGGCGGAAGAGCAAAAAGGCGCGAAATGAAGATTGTGCCGTATAAAGATAATTTTGAATCGGTTTGCTACTTCGGCCAATACATGTACGATGTTTGTAATCATCACCTATTTTTCCGATGCCGGAATTTTTTTAAAAAACTAACTAAAAAAACGGGGATTACATTTTTTAGTAATCTCAAAACCGGAAATCAGGCATATACCGGAAAATGACCACCCCTGTATGTGTCATCATCATGTTGTCTTTGTTACTATGTGTCCCCATCTTTATGTGTCATCATCATGTTGTCTTTGTTACTATGTGTCCCCATCTTTATGTGTCATCATCATGTTGTCTTTGTTACTATGTGTCCCCATCTGTATGTGTCATCATCATGTTGTCTTTGTCTCTATGTGTCCCCATCTTTATGTGTCATCATCATGTTGTCTTTGTTACTATGTGTCCCCATCTTTATGTGTCATCATCATGTTGTCTTTGTCTCTATGTGTCCCCATCTTTATGTGTCATCATCATGTTGTCTTTGTTACTATGTGTCCCCATCTTTATGCGTCATCATCATGTTGTCTTTCTCTATGTGTCCACATCTTTATGTGTCATCGTCATGTTGTCTTTGTCTCTATGTGTCCCCATATGTATGTGTCATTGTTATGTTGTCTTTTGTTGTAGAGGATTTGAGGACCAGTCGTGCAGCACTGTTTTGGATTCTCTGAAGTCTGTTAAGCAAGTGGGAAGGCCAGCGAGAAGAGAGTTGCAGTATCATGTGATTTTCAACAAATCCCAAAGTAACGAAATGGAAGCAGTTTTTCTTAATATCAGGTTTAAGGTTTTTCATTCAGTCCATGAGCTTTTCTGGCGCCTAGTTTGTCGATGAGGTGTGACTCCATGCCTTTCCTGTCAGTGGTGTTTTTTGTGAATATGAGCCAAATCCCCTTGACGCGCATGTTCGATGTGGGTTGGTCAGGCTGGTTGAAGTGGTGGGCTATACTATTGCTATAGTGTCTGATGTGGAGTGGTCAGGCTGGTTGAATTGGTGGGCTATAGTGTCTGATGTGGAGTGGTCAGGCTGGTTGAATTGGTGGGCTACAGTGTCCGATGTGGAGTGGTCAGGCTGGTTGAATTGGTGGGCTATAGTCGTGCAGATTGTGGAGTGGTCAGGCTGCTTGAAGTGGTGGGCTATAGTGTCTGATGTGGAGTGGTCTGGCTGGTTGAAGTGGTGAGCTGTAGGTTTGTCTCTGCAGTGCACGATGTCAGCTAAATGTTCTTTGAAGCAGGTGGCAATGGTTCGGCCAGTTTCGCTGATGTAAAGTTGTTTTTTGTTTGTTTGTTTTTTACAGTAAAACTGACTAAGCTGCTGTCAACTAAACAACGACAGGTAAACCATCACTTCTCTCTCTATCTTCTTCCTAGCCCCTCCTCCCCACTCCCTGTTTCTACTTATGAATGTAGAACACAACAGAAGAATTCTATAGAATCTCACTGACCTGTCTGTCACTACTCTCAGTCCACTCAGGGAACGGCAGAGGCTCTCCATGAACTGACGCCAGATGGAGTTCCAAACTGCTGATCAGCACAAAGGCAGCAGAGCAATGTTGACATACGCGACCTCTTTTCAGAGACAGCAGTGACCAAGAAGTGTTGTCAGACATGGGCTGTACTGTGCTGTAGACAGCTGAGGGCTGATCTGGTGAGTCTTCCTCCATGGACCATGCTGGTTCCAGCTTCTATAAAAAGTGAACATTACTCATAAGAACTAATAGACTTATGGAGAATGTCTCAGGGACAAGAAAAGGAATACACGTGGTGGAAACAGAATCCTTTTATAGCTTGTCGTATTGACTTTTGCTTAGTAAATCAAGAAGCTGTGGAGAAGTGTGTATCATGCAACATACTATCTGTTGTTAACACAGACCACAGAGCTGTGGTGACAGAAATAAATAACTGTGAATTTGTGAGGGGGCCAGGTTACTGGCGATTTAATAATGCCAAAATGGGTACGTCAATGACATGACATTTGTAAACAACAGGCATGGTAATGGGGGTAAAGTGTTTTTCAAAGAAAATGGGCGGGGGTCCAGAGGCCCTAGGTGGCCCCCTAGTGGGGTCAAGGGACAGAGCCCCTTGTGGGGGTCACAGGGCAAAGCCCCCTGAAGCTGAAGAAAATTCAATAAATGAGAGTAAAATTTTCACTTTTTCATGCCATTTCAATGCATTTTTTAATAATTTTGTTTCAAACTGTTTTGATTATCGTAATTTTTAGGCACCCGAGCAAATTTTTACCCGGCTTTTTGTGTGTATGTAATTTTCACTTTCGCGGATTTTCTGTGATTCGTGGAGGTCTACCATTCCTGAAACAAAATGAATGAGCATTTAGTAACATGGGTTAATGAAAGCAAAGCTATTTTTGAAAATGCTCTTCTGAGAGAGAGAGAGAGAGAGAGAGAGAGAGAGAGAGAGAGAGAGAGAGAGAGAGAGAGAGAGAGAGAGAGAGAGAGAGAGAGAGAGAGAGAGAGAGAGAGAGAGAGAGAGATGAATATGAATATGAATGTTTACTGAGGGTAAACGGATAAGCTCAAGCTTCTTTACACCATGCCCTCATGGGGAAAAAGAAAAGCCAAATAACATGAAAAGGAAAACAAAAAGAAAATATAAAATGCATAAAAAGAATATAAAATAACAAGAGGCATGTTCACAGTAAATTGAAGAACATGAAAAAAAATCAAGCTCAAATGAACAGCTCGTTCACATATTCGCACACACACACACAAAAAAAAACATACAGTATGCCCTATAACTATACCAAAGCATGCATAGTCTCTTGTGATGTGTGTGAACACACAGGTGCAAGTATGCTCACGATCAAGAGAAAGAGAGAGAGACAGACAGAGAGAGAGAGAGAGTGGGGGGTGTGAGAGAGAGAGAAGAGAGAGAGAGAGAGAGAGAGAGAGAGAGAGAGAGAGAGGGAGAAAGAGGGATATGTCTAAAAAAGAAAAAAGGAAAAATAAAGATTGTGCAAAAATCTAAGGAAAAGGGAAAGGAGAGGGGAAAAAAAGTTTAGGCTGGTTAAACTGTTCCTTAGTTCACTTTGTTAAATACCTATGTGGGCACTTGGACACAATGGTTTTGATCAATGAAGAATTGTTTGTAATGAAGATAATAATAAATGAATAATACATATACAAAAAAGTAATAACAGTGTATGTGTTATTCTGAACAGTGAAAGAAAAGTGTGTGAATTAATGATATCAGTAAAAGTGTGTGAATTAATCATATCAGTAAAAGTAAAGTATGTGGGAATTAGTAATATCAGTGTATGTGTTATTCTGAACAGTGAAAGTAAAGTGTGTGGAATTAGTGATATCAGTGTATGTGCTATTCTGAAGAGTGAAAGTAAAGTGTGGGAACTAGTAATGTCAATGTATGTGTTATTCTGAACACTGAAAGTAAAGTGTACGAACTAGTAAAAAATAAAACAACAAAACACACACACAACACTGACTAAGCTGCTGTCAACTAAACAACGACACAGGTAAACCATCACTTCTTTCTCTATCTTCTTCCTAGCCCCTCCTCCCCACTCCCTGTTTCTACTTATGAATGTAGAACACAACAGAAGAATTCTATAGAATCTCACTGACCTGTCTGTCACTACTCTCAGTCCACTCAGGGAACGGCAGAGGCTCTCCATGAACTGACGCCAGGTGGAGTTCCAAACTGCTGACCAGCACAAAGGCAGCAGAGCAATGTTGACATACGCGACCTCTTTTCAGAGACAGCAGTGACCCAGAAGTGTTGTCAGACATGGGCTGTACTGTGCTGTAGACAGCTGAGGGCTGATCTGGTGAGTCTTCCTCCATGGACCATGCTGGTTCCAGCTTCTATAAAAAGTGAACATTACTCATGAAAACTAATAGACTTATGGAGAATGTCTCAGGGACAAGAAAAGGAATACACGTGGTGGAAACAGAATCCTTTTATAGCTCGTCATATTGACTTTTGCTTAGTAAATCAAGAAGCTGTGGAGAAGTGTACATCATGCAACATACTATCTGTTGCTAACACAGACCACAGAGCTGTTGTGACAGAAATAAATAACTGTGCATTTGTAGGGGGCCAGGCTACTGGCGATTTAATAATGCCAAAATGGGTACGTCAATGACATGACATTTGTAAACAACAGGCATGGTAATGGGGGTAAAGTGTTTTTCAAAGAAAATGGGCGGGGGTCCAGAGGCCCTAGGTGGCCCCCTAGTGGGGTCAAGGGACAGAGCCCCTTGTGGGGGTCACAGGGCAAAGCCCCCTGAAGCTGAAGAAAATTCAATAAATGAGAGTGAAATTTTCACAATGTTCATGCCATTTCAATGCATTTTTAATAATTTTGTTTCAAACTGTTTTGATTATCGTAATTTTTAGGCACCCGAGCAAATTTTTACCCGGCTTTTTGTGTGTATGTAATTTTCACTTTCGCGGATTTTCTGTGATTCGTGGAGGTCTACCATTCCTGAAACAAAATGAATGAGCATTTAGTAACATGGGTTAATGAAAGCAAAGCTATTTTTGAAAATGCTCTTCTGAGAGAGAGAGAGAGAGAGAGAGAGAGAGAGAGAGAGAGAGAGAGAGAGAGAGAGAGAGAGAGAGAGAGAGAGAGAGAGAGAGAGACAGACAGAGAGAGTGAGAGAGAGAGAGAGAGAGAGAGAGAGAGAGAGAGAGAGAGAGAGAGAGAGAGAGAGAGAGAGAGAGAGAGAGAGAGAGAGAGAGAGAGAGAGAGAGAGAGAGAGATGAATATGAATATGAATGTTTACTGAGGGTAAACGGATAAGCTCAAGCTTCTTTACACCATGCCCTCAGGGGGAAAAAGAAAAGCCAAATAACAAGAAAAGGAAAACAAAAAGAAAATATAAAATGCATAAAAAGAATAGAAAATAACAACAGGCATGTTCACAGTAAATTGAAGAACATGAAAAAAAATTCAAGCTCAAATGAACAGCTCGTTCACATATTCGCACACACACACACAAAAAACATACAGTATGCCCTATAACTATACCAAAGCATGCATAGTCTCTTGTGATGTGTGTGAACACACAGGTGCAAGTATGCTCACGATCAAGAGAAAGAGAGAGAGACAGACAGAGAGAGAGGGGGGGAGAGAGAGAGAGAGAGTAAGAGAGAGAGAGAGAGAGAGAGAGAGAGAGAGAGAGAGAGAGAGAGAGAGAGAGAGAGAGGAGAAAGAGGGATATGTCTAAAAAAGAAAAAAGGAAAAATAAAGATTGTGCAAAAATCTAAGGAAAAGGGAAAGGAGAGGGGAAAAAAAGTTTAGGCCTATTGCTGGTTAAACTGTTCCTTAGTTCACTTTGTTAAATACTTATGTGGGCACTTGGACACAATGGTTTTGATCAATGAAGAATTGTTTGTAATGAAGATAATAATAAATGAATAATACATATACAAAAAAGTAATAACAGTGTATGTGTTATTCTGAACAGTGAAAGAAAAGTGTGTGAATTAATGATATCAGTAAAAGTGTGTGAATTAATCATATCAGTAAAAGTAAAGTATGTGGGAATTAGTAATATCAGTGTATGTGTTATTCTGAACAGTGAAAGTAAAGTGTGTGCGAATTAGTGATATCAGTGTATGTGCTATTCTGAAGAGTGAAAGTAAAGAGTGGGAGTTAGTAATGTCAATGTATGTGTTATTCTGAACACTGAAAGTAAAGTGTACGAACTAGTAAAAAATAAAACAACAAAACACACACAAAACACTGACTAAGCTGCTGTCAACTAAACAACGACACAGGTAAACCATCACTTCTCTCTCTATCTTCTTCCTAGCCCCTCCTTCCTACACCCTGTTTCTAATTATGAATGTAGAACACAACAGAAGGATTCTATAGAATCTCACTGACCTGTCTGTCACTACTCTCAGTCCACTCAGGGAACAGCAGAGGCTCTCCATGAACTGACGCCAGGTGAAGTTCCAAACTGCTGACCAGCACAAAGGCAGCAGAGCAATGTTGACATACGCGACCTCTTTTCAGAGACAGCAGTGACCCAGAAGTGTTGTCAGGCATGGGCTGTACTGTGCTGTAGACAGCTGAGGGCTGATCTGGTGAGTCTTCCTCCATGGACCAAGCCGGTTCCAGCTTCTATAAAAAGTGAACATTACTCATGAAAACTAATAGACTTATGGAGAATGTCTCAACTATAAAAAGTAAACATTACTCTAATGCTTCCAGTATATAAATTCAACACACCATCACAAAGCATTTATACATAAACAGACAGGTATGTACACAAATTTACAAACACACGTAGACACACAAAGAAACACGGCATGGTGAGTATAAAAACATTATTCTATGTAAAATTCATACACCAGTGTTCCCCATGCTTCCAAAATTTTAAGGGTCATCAAGACCCTTGGCCCTCAAATTTTAAGGGTCATTTGAAAATTTTTGAGGGTCAAAATAAAAGCCAAAATAGATGGACAATATGACTGCAGAAGAGCTTGCCATCACGATGCTGAAGCCAGTCAAATTCTTCACACCAACTTGACTTGAATTTGCGAGTTACTTTCTTCTTTTCATCACTACTGACAGATGAAGTTGAACTTGAAGGGCCTGGAACTGGTTCGAGGGTTTTTGTCACCTCAATTAAAACTTCAGAGTCTTTGGAAGAACTTTGCGTCAAAGTTTTCGCAATCCAGTGAAGCAACACCATTTTTTTGCTTCCAAGAAACGCGCGGGGCTTGGCAGCAGTGCACGTGCGAGCAGCATGGGTGGCGAGAAACAAAGGGAAATTACTCTGTGGTTCATGATAGTTTGTGTCGTCTGCTTCAACTTGTTCAAGCATGATTGATATAGTGAAAGAATAGGCCCAGTATATTTTGTTGATCGTTTCCTGCAAGCCGAAATGGCTTCGACATTCTGATCGCGGCGAACACGTTTGAGGAAGCAATCAGCTGAGAGAAAAACTGTACATCACAATGACGTATTGACTGGAAAATTTATACATAAAACTTAAAACTTTGTACGTAATTTACGTACAGACAGATCTGCGTAATCGGGAACACTGTACACATGCAAACTGCGAGGATAACCCGTATATGAACAGACACCTACAGTGACACCAACATAAACATTCACTTGCAAAATCTCTCTCTCTCTTACACACAAACACACACCCAAAAAAACCGCACACACAGAGTAAGTTCTATTTCATAGTAAAAATTAGAAGAAGAGAAAGATACTTAACACCCTCCCCCCAACTATTCTCACTTCTTCCAAAACTCACAGATCAGATCCATGGGTGCAACTACACAAAACAGGGTTGTTGTTTGCCGTCGGCCTTCAGCGATTCGCCGAAAATTACAAAAAATGTCCTAAAAGTCAACCGTCCTGTCGGCCCAGTGGGCCGAAGGTTTGATTACCAAATCGGCATGAGTATGTCCGGTTTTTTTTATGAATAACGAAGTGTATCCGTTTTTTTTTATGAACAATGAAGTGAAACAAAGTTTGCTTGCACCGCGTGTGACCGAGATAAAAAAGCTAACTTTGTCGCGTCATGATTTTGCTAGCACAAGGCCAATTGCCTCGTGAGAGTTGCTTCCCTTGCTGCTTATGGCGGACGTTTGCCACACTGTAGTGCGAGTCTGTGATCTTGTCGTCCTTTAGCGTCAGTGTTTCACTGGGTTTTTTTTAATATATTGAAATGCCTCCCAAAAAGAAGACAAAACTTATAAGCGGGCAGTCGCTACTTTGGTTTGGGGCATCAGTTAACAAGCAAGCAGAGATCGACAGCACTTGTGAAGTTGCTACCACTTCTACTGCAGACACAGTAATGAGTGCAGTGCAGTTTAAAAAAACAAATCAAATTCATTGTCAGTGAGAGTTTATGTTGACCGAGTGAGAGGGCCTAAAATTGCTGAAATTGGCCTAAGGTTTTGTGGCTGTTTAGGCCAAATGGCCTAAAGTGAAAATTTCTAGCACCATCTCTGCAAAATGAACTAAATGAAATGTCAGGGGTCCAGGAGTAATGTTCCCCTGCAGCTGAAGACAAAAATATGTTATGAAGATATTTTTGTTTGCTTTTTCCACAATTTATACAAATGCTTATTTTAAAGTTGTTTCAAAAATACAGTAGACACAAAGATCTTGTTTGACAAGTTTTAAAAACAGGAAATTCCTTTTCTGGTAAAATTCAAAAACAGGAAATCCTTGTGTACCAGGAAAACTTGCACCCATGCAGATTTGATTGTTAATTAAATTAGAAAGGCCTGAAAGGGTTAAGAGAAAAGCCTGATGAATTCTACTGACCACCACAACACCACTGTTATTCCAAGGTGTACAGTCTCCTTCTATGACCTCTTCTTTAACTCTGTCCATTGTGTCTGCAGTTCAGGTTCCTTGTACTGGTCTGTAACAAAGTAGTAAAGACATTGTTGTTTGCCACACATGTAAGAACATATTTATCTTCTAAAGAACATTAGGTTGTTTTTAGTTCTATTTTGTTTGTGCATCGCTTAACCGTGAATCACATAAGGTCTATTTAGATGGCATATATATTTGAACACACACACACAGAGAAATCAAAATGATCTGTAAAAAGAAAGGAGAATGAATCACAACCTGCATAATGTATGCTTTGTGCCTCTAATTTTGCATGCTGTTCCTTTGCAAATTACTTCTTCCCGTTGATCTTCATCAAGTTGAAGATTCTGCCGATGTTGGAGAAAAAAAAGAAGGAAAAAAGAAGGTCATGCACACCTGTAGCCAAGCCACAGTAAGTTGGGTGATATTTGTCTTTGCTTTTTCTCTCTCTCTTCTGCTTCTTTTTCTTTGGTCACCCCCTAAAGTGTGCATTTACTTCTATAAAAAGAAGCTGGCCACCACCACAGAAGAATGGTTTCTGTGATTATGTGAAAGCATGTTATAAACATCAAAACATAACAGTGCACAATAGGTGTTTTTTGTCAAGCAAATGAAGCATAAAAGGCTAAAAGTCAACCTTATGCAAGCTTGACGGTAATAATATCCCCATTTAGGACTGTCAAGTGGCATGAGACAATTTTAATTTTTATGATAGAAAAGACAAGACTGAGTCTGTGCAGGTAAATTATCTTCCCTTACTGGTCAAAACGTGGATTGATCACATTATCGTAACTCCTAAATTTGATGTAAAAACAGTCGGTAAAGAATAAGGAATGAAATTCAGCGTAATCAAATCATCTTCTTGCTAAATTATTGAGTAAAAAAGCTGCGGACTATTCACACAACATTCAGTTCTGTAGCGGAGCAATTTTGATACCTTTTGCATTTTCCTTCTCTGAGAAACTTCCTGGTACAGTACAATCCGCTTAATTTGTGGTCGGTTATAAGGAACTCCGCCAAGAAGCCAAGTTAAATGTCCCTGTCGAATTTGTTCTTAGTTGTTATTAATTACAAAACTTATGATAGTAGGAAGTCGGTTATAAGGACATTCTGCTTATAAGAAACACGCCCTTATGTCCCCAGCAAAACTTTTGTCAGATATAAGGAATTTTCGTGGAGCTAAACGATGAAATTTAGCTTTTCATCAGCACATTGTTTTTGCTTTAAAAAAAGAAAAGAAAAGGATTTTGAGTGTAAACTGGGAGTTATAAGTTATTTGCAGCCAATATAAGGTATAAACACAAGAATAATTTATTAATTATGATACTGACTTTGTCTAAAAACAAGAAGATTACATAAACATAATGAATTTCCAGAGCATGGACCTTTTACTCACATTGCTTTTATCACTGGTTGACATTAGCCTGTAGACAGGGACTGTAGTAAATGAGAGCTGCACTATGTATGATTTTCTACAGTACAGTACACGCCGCTTAGTAGGCATTCGGTTATAAGGAATTCTAAACTAAACCAAATAAAAAACCTAAATTTACTTTCTCCCGATGAGCTCATTTTCTCAGAGTTTCTGCGGTTATGAGTGTAAATGGGAGTTAAAAGTTATTTGCAGCCAGTATAAGATATAAGCACAAGAAATGAATATACAACTCTTTCGTTTTCAGAATAATTTACTAATGAAAGCTGTCTTTATTTGATTAAAACAAATTAGTACTATTTAATACACTCCGCTTAGTAGGAAGTCGAAAAGAAACTGAAACAGTCTGCAACGTCACTAACCAAACCACCACACAAACAAATACACAGGTGCAAATAAATGGACGTCATTTTATTGAAGAGACAAAACAGAACATGCAATATTTCAACAGATATGTCTTTTTCAAACAACATAGATAGCACAACAATACCTTCCCTCTTCACAGACAAGCGGTGCCTGCGAGGAGGGGTGGGAAGTATTGTTGTTATTTCTGCGTTGCTTAAAAAGACGTATCTGTTGGAATCATAAGAGACTCTGTTTATAAGGAAGCCAAGTTGAATGTACTGCTGAAGTTGTTCTTTGTTATTACTTTCAAAACGTCGGACAGTAGAAAGTCAGTTACAATGAAATTCCGCTTATAAAAACAACAACAACAGCCTTACGTCCCAACATAAAGCTTTCATTGAATAAATCACTTTGTGTTTTTTGGTGCATCAGATACAGAATCCACATGGTATAATAGCTGCGTTGGTAGATAACGGTATTAGAGTAAACATGAAATGTAACTATTAGAGAGAGAGAGAGAGAGAGTGGGGGGGGTGGGGTAGAGATAATGCATCTGTTCATTATTATGCTTGATTTTTGTTCATATTGCTGGGTTTCAGAAAGGCCTTGTTGTTTATGTGTTGTTTGTTTCAGAGATACACTGGAAGATAAGCTGTTCATGTTATCTGCTCAGTCTGTGTTCTTTGTGCCCTCTGTCGGTATTTCTCTGTGGATTCTGTATTGCCTTCATCTAGGAGGTTATGAAGAACAGTAGTCAAAAAGTTGTGATCAGATTTGGATAGGTTTTATTATTTTTAATTAAGTCTTGCAATTCAAAATAGGAATCCTGTACGTAGCATTATTTTCATGGATCACTTTTCTGTTGTTTGGCAGAATGGCACAAAACATTATACAGGGATTTCACAATAGATTTTGTTCGAATTGTGTCTGTCATGTTTGAAAGGAATAAAATTCACCAAGGGACGAAACTCCTGGACAGGTTAACGCTGTAGTTAAAGTTGTCTACCTTCAAAAGTCTGTTTTCCCCCCCCATTTTTTTTCCTTCTCTCTTTCCACTGAGTAGATTTTCTACACCGCAGACAGACAGAATAGTAAGTATACTTTTTTCATTGGAAGGAGAGCGGAAATAAAATTTGTTATTAAAAAAACTCCCAACCAAATCACCTTCATTAAAAATCCATGAGTTTGGGTGTATGATGGAATAGGGCATTTGCAGCGTGCCGGCGACCTTGAATTTCATTGAGTTGAATTTGGAGAGTTGAATTAGAAAGGTCAGCGTAACTCGGGCAGAACGATCGAGGGCAAATTAGTAGTCTAGTATAGTGAACGAACACCCGTGGCAAATGTCCTGTTCGTTAATAATTTATTTCAGCAGAGGTTTTGCTTGAATGAATGAATGAAAAATTGTGTTTTACGTCCTCTCGGTCATAGACACATATGGGACATTTGTAAATACAAAGATGGTGGGAACAATACTGGGGACAATGCCCAGAGGCAGTTTTTTTTTTGCTTGTGTCGGCTCTTTCTTGTTGTAGTTGTAGTGGTTGAGGATGGTGTCCAGTAGTGTCTAGCAAAGGGCTGACTTTATTTATTACATTTGTTCTCTTTTGGCTGTTTTTTTCCTTTTAATTAAACTAGCTTTGTATCAATCAGATTTGTTGATTTCTTTAGAATTGTTTTCTTTAAATTTCGATTGCATTTTTGTTTTCTCAAACTGTTTTGAAAGATTAATAAAGCAAAGGAAACTGAAATTTGGCTTGATTAATTATACTGAGTTTGCTTTTCTGTTTCTGTGTTTCATGCCACAGTGTGTTGGTGCTGATGGTGTGTGTGTGTGTGTGTGTGTGTGTGTGTGTGTGCGCGTGCGTGCGTGCACGCGCGCGTGTGTGTGTGTATGTGCAAGTCAGTTGTGTTAGTCTGACAATGACCTGCAGATAGCAGAGGAGGCAACTGCTATTCTGGAAAACTTGGCTGGAAATTGTTCATTGTGGAGACGCCTACCCCACTCTCTCAGCCAAGAGGACTTTAGGACAGGGAGGATCCCCAAGGCTACGGAACAAAGAGCCAGTGCAAATGCCTCCTAGTGTGAGAGTCATAGTCATTCACAGCAGACTGAGCTGTACAGTGATTTTCCATCACTGTAGACAATCACTGGTCCTACAGCTCTCACCATCACTTCACTGGTCCTACAATGATCTCACCTAGACACTTACTCTCTTTACTGTTGGCCCAAACTAATGTCAGCCAATGATAAAAGCCATTGGAGTTAAGGGCCTAGACACACTGATGTACTCTCTTTACTGTTGGCCCAAACTAATGTCAGCCAATGATAAAAGCCATTGGAGTTAAGGGCCTAGACACACTGATGTACTCTCTTTACTGTTGGCCCAAACTAATGTCAGCCAATGATAAAAGCCATTGGAGTTAAGGGCCTAGACACACTGATGTACTCTCCCATCATCTCACACTATCCATCCCAAGTGATGAAGTTTTTCACACACTGATGTACTCTCCCATCATCTCACACCATCCATCCCAAGTGATGAAGTTTTTCACACACTGATGTACTCTCCCATCATCTCACACCATCCATCCCAAGTGATGAAGTTTTTCACACACTGATGTACTCTCCCATCATCTCCCATGATCCCTTGTCACACAGACCAGAGGTCAAAGGTGAACATCAAACGCCAATTGGTTAGATTGGGTTGGGTTGTTTATTGAGGTCATTTTGAGTTTGAGTTCAATTCTCATAAACAGTGAAAATCAAAACTTTTTTTAAACATCTCACTGTCAGCAAAATTAGTTGGCTGTGTGTGTGTGTGTGTGTGTGTGTGTGTGTGTGTGTGTGTGTGTGTGTGTGTGTGTACGTACGTGCTTGAAAGGGGAAAAAAGTAGCATATAAATATTTATACTGACAAACAGAAAACTTTTTTTTTTTTTTTTCCCTTGCAAGACGGTTCTCTTTTTTTCAATGATTTGCACATACAAACAAAAATTAATGCAAACATCATCAATAAGTATGAACAGCTTATTAACAATTCAATCACACCATAGCATCGGAAAATGAGAAAATAGGCGGTGTTTACATATGTGATGCAGCACAGGAAAACAAGGCTAAAGTCGGGAAGCCACAAGAGAGAGAAAGAGAGAGAGAGAGAGAGAGAGAAAGAAAGAGAGAGAGAGAGAGAGATTTGATTGATTGAAAACTTGTTAAAAATAAACTATTAGAGATAGATGAATTCTGTTTTTTGCCTGTTAATCTGTTGTCTCTGGCCTTTCTGAAAATATGAATAAGTCAAAAGTGATCATTTACGACATTAGCCTTGTTTTCCTGTGCTGCATCACATATGCATACAACTTCACCTTTTTCATATACAAACATAATACCTACAAGTCAAAGCCTACAAGAATACATCACCTGCTAATAGGGGTTTCTTTTACAATTATATACCCACTCACTCATTGTCCATTCTCAACCACCTCCCCACCCCCCATCACTCTCTCTATTGATGCAAGTAATTATTTTCGCTGTCAGATGAACAGAACAGGTTATAACATAATAATACACTGTAGTATGTTCAGCATTGCTATGCAATCAGCTTTTCTTAAAATAAATATGTTTACAGATTTGATATAAAAAAGAAAAAGAAAAAGCAGTCAAAGCACTGAAATGATTTTTTTTTCCAAAAATGATAGCAGTAGCGATTTGGATACAGATACAGCACAGCTCACTTCCCTATTGCAACAGCTATACCTCAAACTTCAAACATTAACCCCTTGACTGCCACCAACGTATCACGTACTGACCTGATGACATCACGGATGAAGTCATCAGATGAAGAGGAATAACCCTGATATGCTGGCTTTTGCTCTAGAACAGTCAAGAGAGTAATACCCCCAGACCATTTTGCCAGATTGGCTCTATCCATCGTCTTTTTCATGGCATCATTTGCCCAGTTATTTTTTCTTTAATTTTCTCTGGCAGTCAAGGGGTTAATAGTAATGACAGCATTATGTTAAGAGTGAGTTATATGGTAACCACTTTGTACATATCTATCAACCTTCTTTAACCTTTACCGGATCATGCTTTTGACTACACAGACACGATGGCGGGGGTCTTCCACGACCCCCTACTCAGCAAAGAGCGAATTCCTATCCGGATGGCGGGGGTCTCCCACGACCCCTACTTGTCAATGAGTCACCATGTGTTTATCCCTGTCCGGATGGCGGGGGTCTCCCGCGACCCCTACTCAATGCACTGCCGTGCTCTTTAAAGTAGGGGTCGTGGGAGACCCCCGTCATCCGGACAGGTATATCAAAATTACGCGTCATATTATGTCATTTATATTTTACACACATTAATGAAATTTAATACACTTAAAGCCATTTACGTTTTTGACAAAGTCATGAAATTTCATGAAGATTGCTTAAATAGTTTTAGAGATATAACATGTTTTGTGTGTCAAGGGGTCGTGGGCGACCCCAGAAGTCCGGTGAAGGTTAAGTGAATCACCATATTTTTACTTCTGGGATAGTTTTAACATTATGAAATATTTTTGAGACAAACAGAAATCTAAAGCAAAACAATATCAACATAATGTGCAACATATAATACGGTAATCTTCAGAGAATTCATTGAATTCAGAGAAAAATGAATGCAGAAAATCAAATGTGAGAAGAAGTTTTACAGCTTGAATAGATGCCCTTTCCCCAAGTTTGAACCATGTTACACATCCATCTTCAAGAGGCACTGCCCCCTGATCACCATAAAGGTTTTACAGCTTGAAGAGATGCCCTTTCCCCAAGTTTGAACCATGTTACACATCCATCTTCAAGAGGCATTGCCCCCTGATCACCATAAAGGTTTTACAGCTTGAAGAGATGCCCTTTCCCCAAGTTTGAACCATGTTACACATCCATCTTCAAGAGGCATTGCCCCCTGATCACCATAAAGGTTTTACAGCTTGAAGAGATGCCCTTTCCCCAAGTTTGAACCATGTTACACATCCATCTTCAAGAGGCATTGCCCCCTGATCACCATAAAGGTTTTACAGCTTGAAGAGATGCCCTTTCCCCAAGTTTGAACCATGTTACACATCCATCTTCAAGAGGCATTGCCCCCTGATCACCATAAAGGTTTTACAGCTTGAAGAGATGCCCTTTCCCCAAGTTTGAACATGTTACACATCCATCTTCAAGAGGCATTGCCCCCTGATCACCATAAAGGTTTTACAGCTTGAAGAGATGCCCTTTCCCCAAGTTTGAACCATGTTACACATCCACCATAAAGGGCTTTCAGTCCCTTGATTACACTAAGAGATAACATCTCCTGAAACACTATAATATTTTCAGAGAAAAATGCTTTCCCTCCATCAGTGTGTGAAAAACTTCATCACTTGGGATGGATGGTGTGAGATGATGGGAGAGTATATCAGTGTATGATATTAAAATGAAATATTCAAATTCAAATACAATGTATGCAAATGCATGGAATTATAACTTCCATTTTTTAGGCAGTTTTGTGACCCACTCATTCAGGTAATGCTAACTTTTCAAGATAATAGTGAAACACATAACTAAAATTCAACAACATATTTTCAATAATGTTAAACTGTTTAAAAATAACAAAAAAAATGCAATGCAATATCAAAGGCCTTTCCAAAAAGACATTCTGTAAAGATAACAATGAAATAGATAAATGCAATGGAATAATAATAATAATGAATAATATTTATATGACGCAATATCCTGATAAATATAGCTCAAAGCGCCCTACTGTTACAATAACAAATTACAATCAATAGTGTCATAAATAAACATTGTGATATATACATGGCATGCAATCAACAATCAAGAATACATCAGAAATCAAACATACTTGTACCACAGGGAAAAAAAAGTTAATTGGATACACACATACTCTCCCCCACCTCCCTCCCTCTCCTCTACCTCTCCGCCACCCCACCCTCTATACTCATCAAAATATACATAGACAATATATTTGAATCTATAATCAATAATCAAGATTAATTAGAACACAAATACACAGGTCACAAACAGAGAGAGAGAGAGAGAGAGCCAGAGAGAATGAATGAATTTTATTTATAGAGGGTAATAGAGTAAGCAATAACATGCTTTTTTACATCCAGCCCTCTGGACAAATACATGTAAAGTAGAAAATGGAAAACGAAAATAAACACATACAAAGTAATATAAAGCATGCAAAATATATCCCTATATTGTAACACATCAATAACAAAACAAAACCTATTATTATTATCTATGCTCATTATTAACATTCAAAATGTGTGAAGTAAGCTCATACACACGGAAAAATAAAAACCTAATCTTACTTTTCACACTCATCTTTTAACATTCAAAAATAAAAAAGTGCACCAACATGAAAAAAATACCTCAATCATACTTTATGAATTCATCATTAAAGTGTACTTATTTGTAAAAAAAACACCATGCACATAATAAGTCAAACATAGTATTACTTTACCTACTCATCTTAGCATACACAATTTAAAATATAAATACGTGTACCCATGGCAGCAACATGAAACCTATTCCTACATTACATTATTCATTTTTAACATGAACAAATTAAAAAGTAAACACGCACTCAGAACAAAAGCAGACCTAGTCATATTGTTTGCATGCGGATACACATATTAAAAAGTAAATACTACTCATGACAAAATCAAGCCTAAACCTACTTTCTAGTTCTCATCTTTAACATGCACATATATAAGTAAAACTTAACTCACCACAAAATCAAGACTAATCCTATTTTACATACTCGTAACATGTACACATTTTAAATTTGAAGCCAATACACATAATAAAATCAAGCCTAAGCCCACTTTACATACTAATCTTAAAAATACATCAATCGTAAATGTAAGCACATACACATAACAAAATAAAACCAAATCCAATTCTACATACTCATCTTTAACATGCACACATTTTGGAGTAAACACATATACATAACAAGATGAAACACAATCCTATAATAATAATAATAATAATAATAAGAAGAAGAAGAATGATAATAATAATAATAATAATAATAATAATAATAATAATTCATATAGCGCTAAAACTCCATATAGTAGTATGCTCGTTGCGCGTTACAAAAGCAACAATGAAAGATGGAAAACATTAATAAAAATCAACAAGAAAATCATACCACCAACATTCGAATACAAAAAAATAAAGTAACAAATTTGACATGATTTTCACTCACAAAGACACCCACCCTCGTTCACCAACACTGTCACTCTCTGATAACACGTCACATTCACACAAACTTATAAAAATGTAAACAAATAACAAGAAGGAATGCACCAGTTTATATGTGCGTGCACACGGCCCATGCTATCTCTCTCTCTCTCTCTCTCTCTCTTTCTCTCCCTCCCTCTCTCTCTCATCATACAGGATCCCCAATACAATAATATCAACTAGACACTTTTCGTTACATAAGTATAAACATTCTGGCTACATCAAAATAACTAAATGTAACAATATAAGCCTTAAAAAGAAAATACTAAATTTGTATGCTAAAAAAAAAATGTTACGACACTAAGCACACACACGTGTGCGCGCGCGCAGACACACTCGTGCACACACGCGTGCGCGCACACACACACTAAGAGAGAGTGAGAGAGAGAGAGAGAGAGAGAGTGAAATAGAGAGAGAGAGAGAAGCATATATAACACACTCATCTTTAACAATCATAACATTATAAACACAGTAAACATTGATACATGACAAAGTCGAGCCTAATTACTTGTAGCCTTACTTCGCATATTCAACTGAAAAATGAGCTTAAAAGTAAACATGCACACGTTATAAAATCATAGTAAATACATATCCATGATGAAATGGTACTTAATCTTACTTTATATAAGTATTTATTTTAAGCATGCACACATTTACAAATTAACATATGAAGAAGAAATAAAAATAAAAAATAAAAATAAAAAAAATAATGAGAGAGAGAGACAGACAGAGACAGGAAAACGCACACACACACACGCTCTCGCATGCGCACACACAGTTAAGAAAACTGACGAAATGAGTGTGAATATTAATCAACTTTCAATGATTTTGAACTACAGTGGGACCTTACAAAATCATCCAAAATGAGTTATTATAACAGAGGGGTCTTATAAGGGAGGTAATTTTAGTACTTGCAAAGAAGGGCAATGTCTCAGAGAAGCAGGTCTTATGTGGGAGGGAGTCTTATAATAGGAGGTCTTATAAGGGAGGTTCCACTGTATTGAAATATAATGCAACATGAAGGGAACAGAATCATTCCAACGCACTTTGCAAACTTTCCTTGGTCAAAATGAAACCGGAACTAAAATCAACACATCCTTTTTCTCAATTCCTATACTTTTCAAACAAAAATAATTTTACGTTCTAATTTCATCACAAAAAGGATTTTTTTCAACAAAGAAGAAATTTTATAAACATTCTTCACACATTCTCAATCTGTTTATCTGTCATGTTACTCTAAGCACACACACACACAGCAACAACTACAACATACAGTATTTATACGGCGCTGACTCTTGATAGAAATCAAATCAAAGCACACACACACGTTAGCTTTCATAACGTATTCAAACAAAAATGCAAAACAAAGCAGAGCACACACGGATGACATAAATGGAATACAGCAGAAACAGACCTAATGGCAAGAGAGAGAAGAGAAAGAGAGCGGAGTCAGTTCATGTCTTCTAATCAAGTTTTATAGTGTGTGACAAAAAAGTAACCTAATTATTTGATCGGTTGGTTTCTTGATTACATTATTGTCAATTTTATTTGCATCATGTTTCTTATGATTTAGTTTATTGATCTGAATCATCATCTTGATCCCCTAATACGTGGTGAGATGCAACGTGGTGACAGCCCTAACATGGCGCTTGTTGTTGACAGGGCTATAATTTTAATCTTAACCTTAATCTTGATCCCCTATCACACTGATGAGTACTCGGGAGTGTGCATGCATGAACTTATTAATGGTTGGGTTCTTTTGTGTTTTTTCCAACTTTTTTTTTTTTTTCCACCTTTATTTTTTCTTTACATTTTGTGTTATAGATGGCTTTATGTAATAAAAAAACCCTATTATTGCTAATTCAATGTTCCATCTGAAAAAAAACACCTTTGACTTTGACACACACACACACACAAACACAAGTTCCCAGTTCCATGCCTTACTCTTACTCTTACATTAATATTCCAGAACATGTGTAAAAGCAGTGTACTGAAACATTACGCAGTTAGAAAAAGCACAGAAATTTAATGCAATCTCTTGCTTGACATAATACTAATTTTGCATTGCCATTCCAACATACAGATACATCACATAGTAGAAAAGGCTCAGGAACTTCATGCAATCCTCTTAACCCTTTCGCCACTAACGTCGCATTTTTGTACCACAATGATTGAACACCCATGTCAGTAAAAAACAAACTTGAATTCATGGTCTGTTATCCAATCATATTTGTGTTCATATTTTGGGGAGAATAGGCCTTTTTTTATAAAGCATCTTGTAAAGGAATTCCCAACATTTCAAACAAAATATTTTCTTTACCCAATAAAAGTTTATTGGATGATTTTGGCTAAAAGATGGCTGGTGGCGAAAGGGTTAACCTCAATTGTTCTATCAAGTAATCAACACAGTGGGCAATCCAACATGATACACTTTGTATTAATATTCCTGGCACCAAACTACCTCCAGATAGGTAGTGGGGCGATCATCCCCAACCCAGCGGGTAGCAGGTGGCGGTAGTGACACAGCCTTCAGATATGGAGGCTAGCAGCGACATAAGCCATGCTCGACAGGACGAATAAGCTGCTCCGGACCAACTGGCTGGTGTACCTAGGCTCCCTTGCCTTGCAGGACAGGGCGGGGCAACAGGCGGCACTGTTGCCTCCACTGAAAATACCAGTGAAATTCCCCATATGTCCTATGACTGGTACATCAAACACGGGTAAGAGCCGCGTCAAAAGCTCTAGTCATGGGGTGGGATCCTCGATAAACAATCCCCCCTGTGCTCACAGGGTTGAACTCTTCAGTCTTGAGCTAAGGGAGAAGCCCCCCTACAGAAAACTTGATCCAGCCTGCCGAAGACGGAGTGTGTCAGCTACGGCGCAGACTGGAGATACATCAGGACACACACGCATCAACGATTATGGTAATGCGTCAGACAACTTTATCGTCATGGCGTCGTTCTTCACAGTGACAACCGGGGGGGGAGCGGAGCCGGGCCCTCTGCCTCAAAGGGGCCCACCCAAGCGACCGAGGCCTCTATGGACCTGATGGTCAGGGGAAAGCAGAGTAGAGCTACTGACCAGTCAACCCAGCCATCCTTCTCTTTCCTTCAAGTGACCACAGTCAATGCTGATTATTGAATCTCAACGTGCTTCAGTGGAATGCAGAAGGGCTGAGGAACACGAAGCCAGAGCTTCAAGAATTCCTCCGCAAAAACAAAATTGATGTCATCTGCATTCAAGAAACACACCTGAAAGATCCTCAACGATTCTTCATAAGAGGCTATGAAGCCTTCCGCCAAGACAGAGCAGACAGACACAAAGGAGGAATTATTACCCTCGTCAAAACCTCAATTCCTGCAGTTGAGATTTGCAGATCTAGAAAGGAAGAACTGGAACACATTACAGTCAAGCTTCTTTTGTCCAGTGGAGTCTACTGATCACCAACTGCTACAGCCCTCCTGCCTCAGTTCTTGCATTACACAGAGTGAAGCTTGAGGAATCCAGGCACCTTGTGATTGGAGACTTCAACAGTCAATCACCAAGCTGGGGCTACGAGGAAATGGACTCATGTGGTGTAGAAGTAGAATACTGGATGATGGATAACAAGCTAATCCTTATCAACCAGCCCAAACCACGTCAACCCCAGATCTAGCTATGGCAACAGAAGATATCCATTGACTCACTTCCAGAGCAGTCAGCACTCAGCTAGGAGGAAGCGACCACTTTTCCAATCATCCTCACCATCTCCAGCATAGGATGCACCAACCACAGTATGGCTCCAAGCTGGAACTTCAAACAAGCCAACTGGGCCCTCTTCAGAGAAATGGCTGACAGTGCATGCAAGGACGTGGACGAATCCAAACACTTAAACAAAAATGTCCAGCTCTTCACAGAGGCAGTGCTACAGTCAGCAAAGCAGTCTATCCCAAGAGGAAAACGTAGAGAGTACAGGCCATTCTTTCTGGAGTGACACCATGGAGGAGCTGCATGGAAAACTGGACTCAGCCAGAGAAGCCATGGAGCAAAATCCCATGCCAGAGAACACCCAGAAACACAACAGCATCAAGGAAACTTTTAACCAGCAAAACCAGATTGAGATCCAGAAGAGCTGGAGTGAGAGGACTAGCAGTCTGAACATGGAGCGGGACACCAGCCAGCTGTGGAATCTGACCAAAACCCTGAATGAAGACACAGGAAACAGATCCAGCAAAACTGTCATTGAGGAAGATGGCAAGCACTACTCTGGCAAGAGAGCAGCAAACATCCTGGCAGACTTCTATAAGGAGGAAAGCACAACAACGCTTTCCAACGCCAGAATACAAGAAGTCCGCAAAGAGATCAAAGGCAGGCTAAAACACCAGAACTCAGCATCTTCCATGACGGCAGCCTTCTCCATGGCAGACTCAATGCAGCTATCAAGAAACTAAGATCAAAGAAAGCCCCTGGAAAAGACGGTATTCACAACATGATAAAAAACCTTGGTACGTAGCTAGAGAAAAAGTCCTCCTTATTCTGAACCAATCCTGGAACTCTGGGAAATTCCCAGATGGATGGAAAGAAGCAGTCATCATCCCCATCCCGAAGAAACACAAAAACAAAACAAAGAAGTCTTGCTATCGTTAGAGTGGGTCAAACGATGTCCTTTTAGAGTACTGGGCAGGGCAAATCCTTTCCCACAGTCTGAACACATGGTTTTTTTTCTCAAGTGTGGGTCAGACGATGTGCTTTTAGATTCCAGGACAAGGTAAAGCCTTTCCCACAGTCTGAACACACATGGGTTTTTTCTCCAATGTGGGTCAGACGATGTCTTCTAAGAACACTGGGGTCAGAAAAACCTTTCCCACAGTCTGAACACACATGGTTTTTTTCTCCAGTGTGGGTCAGACGATGTGCTTTTAGATTCCAGGACAAGCTAAAGCCTTTCCCAGAGTCTGAACACACATGGGATTTTTCTCCAGTGTGGGTCAGACGATGTGTTGCTAGAGTGCTGGACAGGGCAAAGCCTTTCCCACAGTCTGAACACACATGGGTTTCTTCTCCAGTGTGGATCAGACGATGTTTCGCTAGAGTGCCGGACTGGGCAAAGCCTTTCCCACAGTCTGAACACACATGGGGTTTTTCTTCAGTGTGGGTCAGACGATGTCTTGCTAGAGTGCCGGACTGGGCAAAGCCTTTCCCACAGTCTGAACACACATGGATTTTTTCTCCAGTGTGGGTCAGGCGATGTCTTCTAAGAAAACTGGGGGCAGAAAAACCTTTCCCACAGTCTGAACACACATGGGGTTTTTCTCCAGTGTGGGTCAGACAATGTCTTGCTAGACTATCGAACCGGTTAAACCCTTTCCCACAGTCTGAAGACACATGAGGTTTTTCGCCTGAGTGAATTTTCCTGTGCTTTGTTAAAGCAAGAGTCTGAGAGAAAGCTGCCCCACAGACATCACAGACATGGGGTCTGGCTTTTTCATGAACAGATTTGATGTGATTATGTAAATTAACTGAATGTTTAAAACCACTGTCACAGTGTGGACACTTGTAAGGCTTCTCCCCTGTGTGGACTCTCTTGTGTTCTGTCAATCTGCTGACCTGATTAAAAGTCTTATTGCACACATCACACACTAACAGTTTATGACTGTTGTGATGTGTCAGCTTAAGTGTCTTCAAATTTGAAGCCTGATTAAAACTTTTACAGCACATATCACACACAAATGGCTCAACACCACTATGAACCAATTTGTGGCTCTTCAGATTACATTGTTCAGAGAAAGGCTTTCTGCAGACATCACACACATACAGTTTACCCCTTTTCTTTCCATTTTTATCAACAGTATCATTATCATCAACTTTCTTTGCTGTTTTTCTGTTGCCATGGCTATCTACCTCCTTATCTATATCTACTATGCTACAGTTACCAGCATCACATCTGTCAGATGTGGAGGACCCAGGTAACACCATGTGCAGTTTCTCTCCATGAACTGACGCCAGGTGGAGTTCCAAACTGCTGACCAGTACAAAGGCAGCAGAACAATGCTGACACATAAGACTTGTGTTCAGAGACAGCAGTGACCCAGAAGTGTTGTCAGACATGGGCTGTACTGTGCTGTAGACAGCTGGGGGCTGATCTGGTGAGTCATCCTCCATGGGCCATGCCGGTTCCACCTTCTGTAAAAACAAACATTGAAAAATTATCTAAAACTTATTTTATAAAGAAAAGTTCCCAGTTAAGCAACCAGAAAACCAGAAAACACAAACACAAAAAAATCACTGGATTTTGATTTTGCACAATCCTTTTATCAGCAGATATATCAAGACTACTGAAATCAGGGAGTGTATTTTCTCTCTCTTTTACTTTCAACAGGCCATGCATCAAAACCTCAGGCCAAGTACTGACACAAATCTGAATATCCAGCAAAGGTCGTTGGCTTCACTTTAGAGTTTGGTTTTGAGGTCTGTTCTTCCAGGCCAGGTTTGGTGACACATCTCATTGTACAGAGGAGGGAGTGCAGCAAAGCTACAGTGGGTTAGTCTACCTAAAAGGATGTAGATTAAGAATTCCAAACAAAGTGCTACAGTGGGTTAGTCTACCTAAAACACTGTAGTATTTGAACTTCAAACAAAGTGCTACAGTGGTTTAGTCTACATAAAAAAGAGTAGCTTTAGCACATCAAACATTAAAGTGTTACAGTGGGTTAGTCTACATAAAAGAGTGTAGCTTTAGAACATCAATGTGTTACAGTGGTTTAGTCTACATAAAAAAGCGTAGCTTTTGAACATCAAAGTGCTACAGTGGATTAGTCTACATAAAAGTGTGTAGCTTTAGAACCTCAAACAAAGTGTTACAGTGGTTTAGTCTAACTAAAAGAGTGTAGCTTTTGAACTTCAAACAAAGTGTTACAATGGGTTAGTCTTCCTAAGAGTGGCTGTGGGCTCAATGGGAAGACTGAAACCACACAGTCGAGCATCATCCGCTTAACGGATGCGATTCTGAGAGGGTTGCTCTAATTTCAAGACCAACACTGCAGGTGTCTGTAGTTCTCGGGCCTGGTTAACACCGGGATATTATTATGAAAGACCGATACGGAACTCCATAGCATCATCATCATCATCATCATAGTCATCCACCTCATTTCCATCAATCATTATATATTATAAAAAAAAGTCTCAAATTCTGTGGCTTTGCAAGGCCTGCTCTCATGGTGACCTCAGTTTCGGTTCCCGATCCAGTCTATGCCTTGGTGCGTTCGGGTCAAAGTCATGGGGATCAGTGTGTTCTGGGGAGCTGTCGTTGGACGGTCGTGGTGGCGCCCTCGGAGGAGGACCTCACTCACGCTGGCTCCGCGACTAACAGAATAGTGTCGTCAGTAGGGGGCTTAGTAGGTGGTGTCCTGAACAGGCTCTACTGAACTCCACCAAAGTGACTCAGCAGCAGTGCAGTGTCTCCTCGGTTGGTTGCCTCCTGACGGCCTAACATAGATTCGCTCCCCTTGAACTGCTGGTCTAGGATTCTGCGACCTGAACGTGCAGAGGTGTGGCTGCGATTTGGGAATCGGAATGAGCGGCGTGGGAGCAACGCCACTGTACGGCCCAGAATATGGTACAGCAAAAAAAGAAGAAAAAAACCAGAAAAAAACAACAACACACACACATAATAAATTTAACTCATTCAAGTCGTTCCACCCATATATGGCCGGAATTAATATAAAACTGTCAATTTGATTTGAAGGGAAGTACATCTGTGTGCCCACCACACCTTGGTCACTTCTAAACTCGCTTCGCTCCCTTGACTACACTTTTGCTTCTTACTATGCATTTGTAGTGGTTTGAAGTGGGGTAACTATATTGCTGTAGAGAGTTTTTCTATATATATAGTCCTGTAGGCTGGAGGAATGGTGCCGATATTTTTTCATACCTATTTATGTCCATTTGGATACTATTTCAGTTGCCAGGCCTCTCTGGTCGTGTCGCTTATCTTTTGAAATTTTTAATTTTGGAACATTCATATGTTCACTCTTTTACTTAAGATTTTTTATGATTTCAAATTTACTTAGTGCTGGTTTGTTTTTTGGGAGCCTTTTACCAATATACAGGAAGAGACATTCCATTTGTGGAACAATCTTCTTGTTGAGGTGAGAGTAGTTCCACCTTGGTAGGCTAAGACCCCATCCAGTGCCGAGCTGATGAGACTCACTCAAGTCGAAACAGCTGTCCTCGGCTTGGGTTCTGCCATTGCCTCCCTAATAAGGAGGAGAAACTAAGCGAGCTCTCTTTATGTCTTTTTAGAACGTAGATCAAAATACCAAGTTAATATAACTGTTTTTTGGTTTTAATGTTTGTTTCAAAGCCATAGGGACAAAAAAGTTTTAAACAATTTTAAATTCTATATATATAAAAATCTGATCTACCACTTCCCTATGTCTAAACCTGAAGTAAAAACCTGTAATCTTCTTTGATTTATCTTTTTGTTTATGTCTGTTTTATTGTGTGTATGGCTGGAGTAATTTGTGAGTTTTCTTAATATTTCAAAATCATTGTGATGCGAATTTACACAGGACAGTATCGCAAAGACTCATCAGTTAAGAGTCTGCAGAATATTTCCACAGGACAGTATCGTTAAACTCACCAAAACAAACTCAGTGTAAGAGTCTGATTTCCACAGGACAGTCTTAATTACTCACCAAAACAAACTCAGTGTAAGAGTCTGCAGAATATTTCCACAGGACAGTATCCTTACTCACCAAAACAAACTCAGTCTAGAATATTTCCACAGGACAGTATCGTTAATTACTCACCAAAACAAACTCAAGGTTAGAGTCTGCAGAATATTTCCACAGGACAGTATCGTTAATTACTCACCAAAACAAACTCAGTGTTAGAGTCTGCAGAATATTTCCACAGGACAGTATCGTTAATTACTCACCAAAACAAACTCATTGTTGAGTCTGCAGAATATTTCCACAGGACAGTATCGTTAATTACTCACCAAAACAAACTCAATCTGCAGAATATTCAAAAGTATCATTACTCACCAAAACAAACTCAGTGTTAGAGTCTGCAGAATATTTCCACAGGACAGTATCGTTAATTACTCACCAAAACAAACTCAGTGTACTGCAGAATATTTCCACAGGACAGTATCGTTAATTACTCACCAAAACAAACTCAGTGTAAGAGTCTGCAGAATAGAATTTTCCACAGGACAGTATCGTTAATTACTCACCAAAACAAACTCAGTGTTAGAGTCTGCAGAATATTTCCACAGGACAGTATCGTTAATTACTCACCAAAACAAACTCAAGAGTCTGCAGAATATTTCCACAGGACAGTCAATTACTCACCAAAACAAACTCAGTGTTAGAGTCTGCAGAGTCTGCAGAATATTTCCACAGGACAGTATCGTTAATTACTCACCAAAACAAACTCAAGAGTCTGCAGAGTCTGCAGAATATTTCCACAGGACAGTATCGTTAATTACTCACCAAAACAAACTCAAGGTTAGAGTCTGCAGAATATTTCCACAGGACAGTATCGTTAATTACTCACCAAAACAAACTCAGTTTTAGAGTCTGCAGAATATTTCCTGACATGGTCCATCTCTTCTGAGGACAGTCTCCCATGTAGCAAGGACATCTGTAATAAAGAAAGAAAGAAAAGATAAGAAGGGTAAAGGGGAAGAAATAAAGAACAAGAAGGAAAAGAAAACAGAGAGAAAGAAGCATGCATTGCAATTTAGATTCCTGTAGAAGAAAAAAAGAAAGAAGGTTCAGAAACAAAAAGAAAGAAAGAAAATAGTATTTAACGCAAAACATTCTTACCAAAGCCTTGTGTGTAAGTCATACACACTGGCTTTCAGTAAGTCTTGTACTGGTGCGATAACATGTCATTACCTTGAAACCAGAAGCATACCATTTTAACTGAAAGGAAAGATTTGTTAATCTTTATTTTACAGAACCACACAAACAAATGCACAAGTGCAGAGTGACGTTATTTTATTGATGAGACAAAACAGAACATGGTTTTTTCAAACAACACAGACAACACGACAATGCTTCCCCTCTTCACAGTCAAGCAGTCTCCAAATGACCAGGTTAAGACACAAAATAAAAAAAATAAAAAAATTGTTGTTGAATACAGTTCAGAAGTGTCAGGAGGGAGAGGTGGGAGAGTGTGGAAGTTATAAATAATGAATGCAATCTCATCAATGGCAATGACACGAACCAGAAGGGTGTGCACAATGAAAATAAAGTAAACCCACTCTAGCTAGCACCCCAACAACACAAACACAATGATTTCAAGTAGGCATAAAAGCAAAATGCAATTTATTTAAAATCAAACCATTAATTTTCCTTTCACACAATCAAACCGCCAAATAAACAAACCCCAGGCGATTTAAGACAATAGATAACAATGCCCCTTTACAAAAATTACATACCACAACAATGACCAAATAATAATAAAATATAAACTCCACTCAATGACCCAATCCGAAATTAAATGTTGAAGCAAAAGAATCTAAGAAAAGGAGATAACAGCTGGAAGCTTATCTAGTTATTTCCTGTAAACTAAATTCCCTCCCTTTATCCCCTACAGCAAACTTGCTTACACGCAACTTCCACTTAAGCGGTTTCAACTGTACTTTTAACCTATTATATCTTTAAGCGGTTTCAACTGTACTTTTAACCTATTCTATCAACAACAAAATAGAACAGATGGTACAGGAATAGTTCAAGGCCAGATCACATGCAATGGCGCCAAGCAAAACACCAACACTATTGCAGTGACCCACCTACCCAACTAAACCCCCACTAACCATTATAATTAACTACACTTAGCAAAGAAACAGACGGTTTGAGTATAGTTCAAGACCAGATCACACACAAAGGTGTTAAACAATAATGATCTGTCTTCCCAACTAACACCCCCGCCAACTATTATAATTACCACTGACTACATCAAGAAAAGAACAGATGGTTTGAGTATAGTTCAAGACCAGATCACACACAAAGGTGTTAAACAATAATGATCTGTCTTTCCAACTAAAACTCCCACCAACTATTATAATTACATTTAAAGCCTAATCAAGAATCTCTCACTTCACCCAAAATGAATCAACCTTAAAAAAAATAGAGACGAATGTTTAACATTAGTACTTACTCATCCACCCCACAAGAGTGAGCAAGTACCAATGCCCAAAAATATATCACTAAGATTACACCCAAATGTACACACTAATAACTAAGCGTTAGAGATGGCTAACCCCACCTTCATCATGAAAACAACAACCCCCCAAAATAACAACCACAACAAAATGAGGTGTGTGTAACAATATTATGCCCCACTGGTTACAGTCCTTGCAGTGAAACGGCTACTTCGCCTCTCACTGTTAAAGGGCGATAACCCACTAGTAAAATACCCTATACACAACTAAGCCATTCATAAAATGTAGGGAAGTCACCCCCCACACACTACCACTGTATTCCTTCACCCCATGCCAAAATGCAGGGAAAATACCCCACACTATTGTTATATTCCTACGCGCCAAGTCACCGCTGTGGCGATAACTCAAAGTTAGTTTAATTTAGGGATTGGCACAAACGCATTATGCCTTATAATATTATAAAAAAATAAGAGCTTAACGCGCCAACGCCTTCTTCTCCGCTCCTCGCAGTGTAGCTTCTTTCCTGTCCTTACGGCACTTTCCAATGTTTAAAGACAGCAAATGCAGCACTCTTGCGGCTTCCTGAAACCCTCTCAACCAGACAGCTAGGCCTCCTCGTTGGACCACAGCAAAAAGGCCCCCCTCAGCTCAACACAACCCGTCTTCACGTCTGCTGGCTTCAGTTCAGGCAGACAGCATGGATTCTTCTTCTTGACTCGATAACGGTTATCACGACCATTCACCCCACAAATATAGAATTTGGGGTGAACGTAAAGCTTTCTCTTGACCGGTTAGGAACGAAATATAATTTCTTGCACTTGCACAGAGGACTAAAGAATCGAGGCATGTTCACAGTAAATTGAAGAACATGGGGGGGGGGAAATTAGGCTCAAATGAACAGCTCGTTCACGTACTCGCACACACATACAAACATTCAGTATACCCTATAACTATACAAAAACATGCATACAGTCTCTTGTGATGTGTGCAAACACACAGGTGCAAATACACTCATGATCAAGAGAGAGAGAGACAGAGAGAAGAGAAAGAGAGAGAGAGAAGGGGGGGGGGAGATATGTACAAAAAAGAGAAAGGAAAAAAATAAAGATTGTGCAAAAATCTAAGGAAAAGGGAAAGGAGATGGAAAAAAAGAGTTTAGACCCAAATTATTGCTGGTTAAATATAAGCATATAGTTTGCTTTGTTAAATACCTATATACCTACCACTTGGACACGATGATTTTGATCAATGAAGAATTGTTTGTAATAACAATAATAGTAAATGAATAATACATATAAAAAAGAAGTAATATCAGTGTATGTGTTATTCTGAACAAAGAAAGTGAAGTGTGTGAATTAGTAATATCAGTGTATAATAATAATAATAATAATGATAACTTATATAGCGCTTATTCTCCTTACAGGGCTCTAAGCGCTTCACAAAAAAGTTAAAAATCTGAGCAGAAACAACAAAACAACGCACTTATCATAAGGAACAAACCGAAACGAAATAACACTAACTACATTTACGTCATCCCCCCCCCCTTCACACTCCCCCAGAATCCAAACCATTACAAATAGCGTTTTCCACGCAAAAGGCATTTTCTCACACTACCCCCCCCCCCCCCCCCCTCAACCCCCCCTCAGCCCGCTCCCGCATTCACCATCCTCCTTCATAGACCTCAAGCTGACCTACTTTTTGTAGATCTCCCAGCATGCACACGCACTCGTGCGCGCATGTGTTGTTATGAACAGTGAAAGTAAAGTGTATGAACCAGTAAACAAAACACCCACAAAACACTGACTAAGCTGCTGCCAACTAAACAACGACACAGGTAAACCATCACTTCTCTCTCTTTCTTCTTCCTAGCCCCTTATTCACACTCCCTGTTTCTACTTATGAATGTAGAACACAACAGTAGAATTCTATAGAATCTCACTGACCTGTCTGTCACTACTCTCAGTCCACTCAGGGAACGGCAGAGGCTCTCCATGAACTGACGCCAGGTGGAGTTCCAAACTGCTGATCAGCACAAAGGCAGCAGAGCAATGTTGACATATGCGACCTCTTTTCAGAGACAGCAGTGACCCAGAAGTGTTGTCAGACATGGGCTGTGCTGTGCTGTAGACAGCTGAGGGCTGATCTGGTGAGTCTTCCTCCATGGGCGATGCTGGTTCCTGCTGCTATAAAAAGTAAACATTACTTTAAACTTAACGCTTCCAGTATATAAATTCACCACACCATCACAAAACATTTATACATAGACAGACAGGTATGTACACAAATTCACAAACACATGCAGAAACACAAAGAAACACGGCATGGTGAATATGAAAATATTATTCTATACAAAATTCGTACACATGCAAACTGCGAGGGTAACCCGTATATGAACACCTACAGTGACACCAACATAAAACACACATTCACTTGCAACTCTCTCTCTTACACACAGACACATGCACACACACACACACACATAGCAAGTTCTACTGTATGGTAAAAATTAGAAGAAGAAAAAAACACTTACCCCCCTGCCCCCAACTATTCTCACTTCTTCCAAAACTCAGATCAGATCCATGGGTGCAACTACACAACATGAAATAAATGAAATGTCAGAGGTCCAAGAGTAATGTTCCCCTGCAGCTGAAGAAAAATTGATTTATGAAGATATTTTTGCTTGCTTTTTCACAATTGATACAAATGCTTATTTTAAAGTGTTTAACCCTTTCACCACCAAAGTCGCATTTTAGCACCGCATTGCTTTAACACCTATGTCACTAAAAGGCATCAAATTGGGGTCTATTATTCAAAGACCCTGTTGTCTTAGTTTTGGGAAGTAAGGATAGACCTGATTTTATACATGTCACAGAAGAATCCCCAATACTGCAGATGGATTTTGTTCTCTACCAAGGTAAATTTAATGGACAGTTTTGGCTGAAATGTGTCTGGCAGTGAAAGGGTTAAAAATACAGTAGACACAAAGATCTTTTGTTTGACAAGTTTTAAAAACAGGAAATTCCTTTTCTGGTAAAATTCCAAAACAGGAAATCCTTGTGTACCAGGAAAAGTTGCACCCATGCAGATCTGATTGTTAATTAAATTAGAAAGGCCTGAAAGGGTTAAGAGAAAAGCCTGATGAATTCTACTGACCACCACAACACCACTGTCCACCCAAGGTGTACAGTCTCCTTCTATGACCTCTTCTTTAACTCTGTCCATTGTGTCTGCAGTTCAGGTTCCTTGTACTGGTCTGTAACAAAGTAGTAAAGACATTGTTGCTTGCCACACATGTAAGGATATCTGTATCTTGTAAACAGCATTAAGTCGTTTTTCGTTCTATTTTGTTTCCATATCGCTCAACCCTGAATCACATAAGGTCTATTTAGATAGCATTATTTGAGACACACACACACACACACACACACACACACTCAAAATGATCTGTAAAAAGAAATGAGAATGAATCACAACCTGTGTAATGTATGCTTTGTGCCTCTAATTATGCATGCTGTTCCTTTGCAAATTTCTTCTTCTTCTCGTTGATCAGCCTCCTTCATCAAGTTGAAGATTCTGCCGATGTTGGAAAAAAAAGAAGGAAAAACAAAGGTCATGCACACCTGTAGCCAAGCCACAGTAAGTTGGGTGATATTTGTCTTTGCTTCTTTCTCTTTCTCTCTCTTCTGCTTTTTTCTTTGGTCTCCCTCTAAAGTGTGCATTAAAATATTTACTTCAATAAAAAAAAAAAAAGCTGGCCACCACCACCGTTTGTAATTCATCATAACCGTCAATATGATGACGGAGGATGTTCAAAGAAAAAAGAAGACCACAGAAGAAGGGTTTCTGTGATTATGTGAAAGCATGTTATAAACATCAAAACATAACAGTGCACAATTTTTTTTTCTCAAGCAAATGAAGCAAAAAGGTTAAAGTAAACCTTATGCAAGTCTGACGGCTATATATCCCCATTTAGGACTGTCAAGTGTCATGAGACAATTTAATGATAGAAAATGTTAGGGGCCGATCAGCAGAACCTAGCTGGCTGGGCCAGGCTTTCTGTCTTCTTCTTCTACTGTCAACTTTCTTTTTCTCAGTAGTACCTCAGTGCACATTTCCATAGATTCCCCTAAAGTTACAGCGACAGAACAGAATAATCAAAAGTGACTGTGGTTGCATTACCGGAAAAAAAAGACAAGACACTGTGGCTGACTGTACAGGCTGCTCTTTCCATCAGTAAATTATCTTCCCTTACTGGCCAAAACATGGATTGGTCACATCTTCAATCTTCAAATATATTAGTCACGCCGTCTAAGAAGACGATAAGTGACTTGAGGTTGCGCAATGCTTCCTTATAAAATAAAAAAATTAAAATATAAAAGTCTATTTACGCCTATCTCCAGTTGTGTGTGTATGTGTGTGTGCGTGTGTGTGAAAATGCATATTTATGGACCATAGACCTTTGTTTCGCAGTATCCAGGCAAGACCAATCCGGCTACCGTAGCGGTCCCCGGGGGCAAGCCCCGACCGGCACAGTTCCTGCCCTTCATTTACAACCTACTTTGGTCTATGGCCACCCTAACCCTATTTTGAATTTTAAAATGACATGTTGTTAAGCTGCCTCTTGAATGATACCAAAGTGGGAGCCTCAGCTGCTGCAGCCGTGAGAGAATTCCAAACAGGAATGGTCCTGGGGGAAAAACCTGTACTTGAGTGTGTTTGACCTTGATATTTGTTGGAATTTAAGGGAGTGGTTTGATCTTGTGCAGGTGTTTCCTGGAAAGAGGTATTTCTCGGCCGGGATGTCAACAAGGGCATACACAATCTTATACATAGTAGTAAAGACATTGTTATTTGCCACACATGTAAGAATATCTGTATCTTCTTAACAACATTAAGTTGTTTTTAGTTCTATTTTGTTTCCACATCCCTCAACCCCGAATCACATAAGGTCTATTTAGATGGCATATTTGAACACACACACACACTCACACACACACACACACTCAATATGATCTGTAAAAAGAAAGGGGAATGAATCACAACCTGTGTAATGTATGCTTTGTGCCTCTAATTTTGCATGCTGTTCCTTTGCAAATTTCTTCTTCCCGTTGATTGGTCTCCTTCATCAAGTTCAAGATTCTGCCGATGTTGGAAAAAAAAAAGAAGGAAAAACGATGGTCATGCACACCTGTAGCCAAGCCACAGTAAGTTAGGTGATATTTGTCTTCCCTCTCTTCTGCTTTTTCTTTGGTCACCCCCTAAAGTGTGCA
>JAGGCT020002416.1:0-23539 GCA_017654935.2 Phymorhynchus buccinoides | reverse complement strand
GGTTTCACTCCTCTATTTAACCCCCAAAAAGGTGTGATTTAAGCCGTTTTCTCGTGTTTTTTTATCCTCGAAAACAGTGCGATTTAGTCGTTTTTACTCTCGAAAACAGCGTGATTTAATTGTTTTTTTAATGAAAAAAAAAAAAAAAAAGAAGGAAATTCTCATAAAATATTCTACACGTTCTGATTTTCTTCACAAACATTTGTACTGACTAGGAAAATCTGTTTTTAATACTAGTTTACAGAATTTTTCTTTTTTTAGCCTTTGTTTTATTTTATTTTTTTCTTCTTTTGATTCAACAACATCATTTTCATCAAGACATTCATCAAAGCTGTTTTTATCTTTAGTAAAAAAAACAAAACAACCGTCTTTAGTTGTTCTCTAAAGTCCTTTAAAACCGAATTATACTTCTGCGTTAAAATCCATACGCTAATTCCTGCATGCCGACCACTGAATGCTAGTTTTGCTAAACTATTTCTTTTTTTGACAATGTCTCTTTCAGCCGAACAGTCATCAATAATAAACAAAGTTGATGTTCCTTTAAACAGTTTATAAAAATACTCTAAACATTCGCTTAGTTTATCACTTGGATTGACTAAATAGATTTCGTCATCTGTCCAAATGAACTTTCTTTCTTTATAAGACTTGTTGTATTCTAAAGTCGTGCAGAATATTACTATGTGTTCAAAGTGATTACGATAAACCGTTTGTATTAAATCTAAAGCGAACACACTTTTTCCGCAGCCTGTCATTCCACAAAATAAACCGCAATGAGGTTCTTTTGTAAGAAAATTTAAATTAGTCTTCAAATCCATTATTTTAATACACGATATCTTTTAATCTGTTGTCTTCAATGTTCAGCTGAGCATCGCATACTAAATATACATAAATATATATTTGCTTATTCTCTTCCGCTTCTTTGTGGATTTGAATGTTTATTCCTCCTGACCCATCACCAACTGTTCTTCCACTGCCATGTAGTTTGTTATCTTCTGTTGTTCTAAGATCTAGCCACAACGCATACTTCGAATATAAATAATCTTCAAGTCTGACATCATGAAGATGGAGGTCTTTGCAAATTAAATCAGCCACCGGGTCTCTTTGCCGACCACCTCCACCCAACAGCTTTCGTATTTCATCAAAATGCTGATAAGGTAAAAGACCGCTTGCAAACAACTGATTCGGTTGTCCTTCAATCGTACATGTTAGTTTAGTTATATTACGATTATGAAACTTCTCGCTTAATCTGTTAAAGGGTTTTTTGGACTCCTCAAACAGCAACAAAATCCCTTTCAATGACCTTGCTGATACATTCAAATCGATGTTCCAAATTGTGTCTGATTTGTTTTTAGGTATTTTACTGTGATTTAAAATTCTGTTGTAGTATATTGCTAATCTTGTCTGGTATTGTTGTGAAATCAATCAAGCTAATTCTTGATGACGAACAACATCAAACTCTAATGTGATGTCTGAAATACTATATTTTGCATCAGGATCTGTCGCTGATCTGATAACACGGCTGTAATCATTAAAAGTTAATTCATACATAAGCCTATCTTGTAAAGCACCCTGATAATACGGGGAGTGCGTGTTTAACAGCTCGAAATCAAGAGGTATATAAAATCGATTACCATAAACTTGTGCAACCAACTCATCTTGATTGCTATCTTTTTTGTCTTCAGCATCAATTCTATGTTTTATACCATTATCTCCCTGTATTCCTTGATAAATCCTATCTTTTCTTTCATTTTGTGTGAGCCATAAATCACTATAACTCAAAAAGACATCTGCATTATCTAAAGACATTACCTCTCTCCCTTCAAGTTTAATAGTAATCTTACTAACGATCGCTCTACCAAGATTAGCAACTAAAGTTCTATTCGGATCCGTCTCTGACTCCAGTTCTATTCTAAAAGCAAGACGTGCGGTACCTGGCACAATTACTTCATTAGATCCCAGACTAGGAAATCTTACTGATAATATTTGTCTTTGATCGATAGTTGAAGGATTATTACTTATAACGATACTCTGCCTGGTTCCTTTAACACCGAGTGGTTCTTTTAACCGTCTGTATGGATCAAGAATTGTTCCGTATGATTGTGACATCTCTTTTTTTTTAGAAATAAAATAAAAACATAATTATAAATAAAAACATGGCAGGAATAGAAGCAGACCACGATTATGATGTCTTTGAACCTGGAGATGACATGAGTGAAGCTATTCAATCTCGTCATCAATCATCTTTAAGACGAGAACTAATGGAAGGTAAAGTAAGATCGTTTTATGAAAGTATAGGACAAGAACCACCTGAAGTTTTTGATTCTAATGACTTTGAATATAAAGACGGTCATTTATTTGCGAAGGATAAAGATGGAAAACTAGTCAAACTTACAACTAAACCAAACCCCTCAAAGTTTTTAAAAAAGAGTACACTTCGTCAAAGGCTCAGTGTTAGTGATCAAAGACGATTTAACATCGAACCAGAACCAGACCTAAGCACAAAAGCTGTTTCTACACTTCAAAACACACTACAAAGACTACCTACTGATTCCCAACTTCAATCAATTCCCCTTAAAGACTTAAGCGCAACTGCGGACCAAATAATAGAAATGGAAACTAGTTTTATGATTTCAGAAGATGAAGAAACCCAAGTAAAAACATTACATGATTCACCATTACCTATGAGAGAACTAATGGCGCTCAACAAATCATTACAATCTACCAGATGCGAGTTAACAAATAATCTAGCAAAGTTAAGCGAACTTGATTCTCACATTGACAGAGAAAAACAAAAGTTGGTTGAAGCAGATGACAACAACCTAGGACAAGACGTGAAAGACAGAATCACACAAAGACTAAATGATCTTCAACACGAGAAAGCTGCAAGACTAGAAGTACTGTCAACTAACCGCGAACAATTACGCACACAATTTAGCAGAATAAAAGAAACCATCCAAATAATGTTATACGAAAACACGACGCTAGCTGAAAGAATAAGAACTTTATTTAGAGAGCAAGGAGTCACGATTGCGAGCGTTATGACAGCTTTAGGGTTTGCAATCTCTACTTTAGTGTTTGCTTTAACAGGAACAGGTGGTGGTGGTGGTCAATTACCTTCTCCACCTTCACCGTCAAAAAGATACGAATTGGATTAAAAAACAACTGGAACATTTAACGAATCTATTAAAAAAAATAGGAGAAAAAGCTCTAGATGCACTACCCGGTATATTAGGTGGAATTGTCAGTTGGCTTTTTTCTACTGCAAGCAAAGTAGTCGGTTTTATGGCTGAACACTTATGGGCATTAATAGTTTTAGTTGTTGGATTACTCTTTAGTAAAATAAAAATAAACTAGACCAGCTGCAGTTAGAAAAATAACTAATGCTGTCTTTTCGTTTTCATGACTGTCAGTTGCGTTGCCGTTAAGTTCGTTGAAGTTAAGTTAATATTCTTTTTTTGACTGTCAGGGATTGGATGGTGTGTTCTTTGTATGATCGACAATGTAGAATTTATTTCTTTGTTTTTACCAACTGCTTGGTTATCTCCCGCTATAAGGATTTCGTTGTTATAGTTTACAATTGTTCCTATTTGAAGTCTAAGATCAGAGGGCAGCATGTATAATCCACTACCGACAGCAAAGTCTACCTTCGATCTTGCAAATCTTAAAACGTCTTGATACCTTTTAATGCTAGCTGGGAGGTCAACTGTAGAATTGATTGCATCTTCTAAATTAGCTAAATACTGTTTTTGTGCATCAAACCCAGTAGAAGGATCCATTATCTCAGACCTCACTTGCGCTTGAGATCCCAGCAAACACCACACGTAAGTACGAATAGAATCATTTACTCGTTCTATTCCCGCCTTTGTCAGTCCTTCAGAAGTGTCAAGAATAAATGTAGTCCACGCGTTTTTATGTTTTTGTTGAATAGATCCTAGATGAACGGTCGTACCTGAAGAAAAAGACGTGTAAGGAGGATTCCAATCATAGTTATACTTTCTGTGCACACCCCAATAATAAAGTGTACCCAAACCATGATTACGATCTAACTTTTGTCTAAAGTCTGTATTCAAGTTAATGTTAAACTCATTACAAATCCGTTCAAAGGCCTTCATGTTAATTCTGTTGTTGAATGGATTAAAAGTTGAATCATTCGGTAATGGCGCCTGCAGTTCAGACAAAATACGCTTGAATGTGTAATAGAAATGAAATCTATAAACTGCTTTTACCATGAGATCAGGATGATTTAAGTGATCAGTGAAAGAAACACCACACCCTGTTGTTGCGCAAAACACAGCAAAGTTTAACTGGTTTTGATAAAACTGCATTGGATGACTAAACCATGCCTTTGCGATGTTATCATGTTTGATGCTAGGATTTAAATAATGGTTTAATGGATTACTGACCTTAACTTCAAAAGAATCAACTCCCACTGCAACAACTATTGAATCAACAGCTATAGTTTTAGGGTTATATGATCCAACTGCATATTTAGCGTCTTTGTTATATTTAAAAGCATTCATTTATATATCCGCAATAAAAATGTTTATTTATATAACTGATCAAGACGAGCCAATACTTTTACAACGTCCTATTGAAAATCATGGTTCTCTAAAAGTAGCGCTCCATGAAATTTATTACAAAGTTAAATGGATTAACATAAGCAAAACCTTAAGGAATAATTGGATAAAAAAAATTGATGACGGAGGACAACCGATAAGCGAACTAACTATACCAGACGGTTATTACGGTTTTTGTTCATTAAAAGAGATTTTAAGCGATTATGACATTACTTTAAAACTTAATGAGGGAAATTTAAAAGTAACGTTAATCTTCAAAGAGCAAGAGAGAGTAGGTTACTACTTCGCACCAGAACTAGCAAAAATGTTAGGGTTTAGAACCGACAACCGAGATATACACAGCTTTTCGGTCACAGAAAATAAAACCTCTTTTAAAGGAGAAAACTCTCTGAATCTTGCTGTTCATTCTTTATTATATTTTCATTTAGATATCCTGAGTACGGATAACAACTTATTTGATAACCAGCCGTCTACTGTGTTAAGAGTTCTTCCATCAGCAAAAGCGGCATACTGTGATTACGAAATTATAACGTTTCCAAACTTACAGTTTAAAGAATTAATTTGCGGGATTCACCATTCACTAAAAATAAGAATAACTGACAAAAAAGGAAAAGAAGTTCAGTGCGACAGCCTAAATGCATTATTAGAAATAAAATAATTTAGTATAAAACAATGTCACGCGGACCAGATCAACCGGTTATGCTTGACCCTGTTAGATGCGCAACTTTAGAATTGAAGGACCTAGCAGACACAGAAGACTTTGATTTAAACGGAGAGATAGGAGCGCTGTATGGATTTGAGTACACAAACAACGGCTATTATAAACGTGCAGAAGTAAGTGATAAAAAAGTACCTAAACTAGAGCAACTGCGTAATGTAGTAGCTGACAATGTTGGCCAGTTTGAATATAAAGTTGTTAAGAAAAGGGACAACAAATGGCATTTAATTCCATTCGTTGATTGGGAAATTAAGTTTGAATTTTTAAGCCCGTTTACATTCTTTGATAATGACAAACACTTTCGCAAATCATTTAACTCAGGGCCGTTACATGTCAGTCTGATTCCACAAAACAACAGCAGAAGAGAAATAGCAATCAAACCTTATAAAAAGAGACAGTACATGCTGCACAGAAAAAAGACAGTGACAAAAGACGCAGCCACGCAATTAGAGTTCATTCCTAAAATGGTTTTAGCAGACGAATTTACTATGATATTTGAACTTTCTGTTAGAGCAGACAACCCTGATTCCCTACCTGTTGGTGTTAGCGACAACCTAATGAAAGGGATTCTTATTTCTTGGCAAAACTTGGATGTTGAATCAGTGAGATGTACTATCGTTATTCAAAACCGCGGTGAAGAAATTAAGGCAGTGTCGACCAGCGATAAAGTTATATTGAGTGTTGATCCAAACAATCTCAAAGAATTAACGTTCATTAATGTTACTAATTTAGATCTCATTGGGTTTTATTACACTGAAAGCATTTTGTCTGATGATCTTCTTAAAATGATAACAAGTGCAAATTAAATGTTAAATTTTTTTTTTAAATATAAAAAGATGTCCGTTAAAGTATATCCAAAAATACCGAAAGAAAATACTGACAAAGAAAAGACTGAGGGTGGTGATGATCCTGAAATCAGAAAGTTCAGATTGTCTACCATTACAGAAATACAAAAAGAATTGGAAAAAGACCTCACTAATTATAACAGAACCAAACGAAGGTACTCTTCTATCTTTAATTCAACAACATACTTAAATACTGGATTTGGAACTCTAGGTACTTTAACAGCAGGAAGCTCTGTAGGGTTGTTAGCGACAGGGGTCGGATCACCCATAGCTTTGCCTCTAGGTTGTGTGTCATTAACTCTCGGGTTGTTTTCAATCGGTACGTCTGCTTTCAACAAAAAAATAAAAATAAAACTTCAAAAGCATACAGCCATGGTTCAATTAATAATGGCAAAACTTAGTTCATTTCGATTGATTATCAGTAAAGCTTTGCAAGACTCTCAAATTTCGGATGAGGAGTTCAATAGATTGCAAGCAGACTACAACGACTACAAAATGCAAAAGTTTGAACTTCAGAAAAAATCAAGAGCAAGTTTTTCACAACCGCAAGACATAGAAGCGATAAAAAAAAGAATGCGAAAAAAAAATAAACGACACATTAAAATCTGTTCTAGGGAAATAACAATAAGAACTCTAAAAGGTGCTTATTCAATTCAATATGATTACAAGATTAGAAAGTCTACTGACTATGACACTTAGTTCTCCAGTGACCAACTGCATACGAAAACTCTGGTGATTTAAACACACGCTTTGTATTGTTTGAGTCAAGTGATTTTTTATTTACAACTGTTGTGTTTATCTCGTGTAACTTAGATTGTATTTTTATGTTGTCATGATAAAACGTCTTGCTGTCGAACAACGCTTCTTTATAGTTATCGTGTGTCATGACCATTTGAACAACAGGTCTACTGATTCCTTTTGCTTTTTTAATAACACTAGTTTGACTGGCAATTGAATACATCTTTGCTCTCAGTCCAACGTACTCTTTGATTATAGTTCCATTCAGTTCATCCTTCATTTTTCCGATCACCTTTTTATTTACAGTTGAATGTAATGGAGATTTAATTGAGTAGTCAGATGTGTCATACCACGAGTCTACACCTTTCGTTAAATCTGTTTCTAAATCTTTGTAAAAGTCTTCAGTCGGAATGTCTAGAATAAATGAATCCATGTCTGTGTACAATACTTTAGAGTCTGGATACAATGGTTTAAAGTAGTCGTATAAAAATTCTAACATCAATAACTTGGATAATTCTAAGAACAGCAAACCCAATGAAGACTGGTTTGTCTAGTTTTACATTAATTTTCTTCATCATTATTCCGTAAAGGTTGTCATGGAACTTTTTGAAGTCTTGATAATTGGGTTTTGAAGTTAGTTTGATTGCTTTGTTTTCTTGGGTAACTAATCTAACGTCTTTACGTTTGTGCGGGTTTTCCATTGTCTTTCCAAAACAACTGTTATTCATTAACTTGAAGAAGTCTTTCTCTGATGGTTCGGTTGACTGAATTCTAAGATTAGTGTTTTTTTTAATATACGGCTCCATGAATTTCTCTTGTTTAAACGAAATGATTCTATGAACTGCTGTTAGTTCTAATCCGTGACGTAAATAGAATTGTAGTAATCTATAATGACAGACGTATTTTTTTTTGTTATGTAGATTAGGCACAAGTTTTGGTAGCTCTGATCCCACCTGAAGTCTTTCTGCTGCTAACGGGTAGTCGTTGTGTAGGTCATGGAGTTCATCCGGATAATCTAAGTCGACTTCTAAAATAAAACCTGTTTTATAACAATCTGGTAATTTCAACAGCCATTGTAAAAAGTCGTTGATATTAAAATTAAAAGGAGCTGTAAACATTTTAAAGTTACGTAATGGAAGTGACTGACACATCGCCCAACCATAGAGATTGTTTGCATCTAAATACATGATATAATTTGATGGTTTAGTAGGATCGTAGTCGTCTAAGTACTTGTTGTTGGCCTTACAATAACTGTGTGAAGCCATACTAATTCCTCCACGTAGTCCGTCTTCAATCATCTGGAGAGTTGGTAGGTCGGAGAGTAAGTCAATCTGTATTTTAGTAAATCTTAAGAATGCATCCCAACTCATTCCAGGAGCAGAGATATAATGAGCAGGGTCTAGACTGTAATGTTTCATACACGTTTTTCTGTAATTTTCAAATACGTCCGCAAGCAAACAAACGTCAGCCATTAAATAGGCGTCATGGTAGTCTCCCATGGTTTTGCAGTCTAATTTAATCCACGTTGAATGTGCATGGTTGTAGTCAGAGTCACTTATATCTTTTCCTTTCAAACTAGAGTAGAATGCGCCTTTAGGTGGTAATTTTAAATCGTCAAATTTATCCCAACTACTCATGTACTCGTAAGGGTATACTCCTTTTCGTACAAGTGTTGGATCGAAGTATTTTTCTGTTATAGTGCATTTGGATAGTGACTGACCTAAAGATTCTAACGAACCCATCATATGTTGTAGTGAATCATAAAAAGATAATTGTCCTAATGTAAATGTCATGTACTTTTCTGAAGACTGAGCTATACAAGTGACGGTTCTAAATTCATCAGTAACTGCTTGTAGAATTAAATGGGAGTCATATCCACGTAGATTGTGAAAGAATATAGGCAGTTTCCAAGACTTTGGTTCAAACTTTAACTGCAAATTACAGGAGTTGTGTGCTGCTCCTCTGAATTTTCCACTAATGTGATCATGGTCTCTTACTTTTTCATCAGTTGCTTCGAATTCTTTTTTACAAATCCAACATTCAATAGCTGACTCAAATTGATTTAAATCTTCTGATGTCATGATTAAATCAAATAGATTAAGTTGATTAGACAACTCATTTCGCTTGTATTTCATACGTAATAAGAATCGTTTTGCAGCATCAGGTCCTCTATAAAGTTCTGGCGTTGAATGTTTCCCATCTGATCTAACTATAATAAAAGCATATGAACAGATTTGATGATTGTTTAATAATACTGTTTTTGGAAGATTTTTAGGAGCAGGACCTTGATACGGAACGATGATAGATTCGAAGTCAGCGTAAACAACATATGGATTTAATTGCAGTTTCTTCCAGTTTTTAAAGGTCACCTTACTACCTTCTTTGAGAGTAGTAAGTTTAGTTTCACAGTCAACAGTTGAATTACAATGTTTTCTGTGTTCAACTGCAGCATAAATACTAGGAATTCTCTGAAAACATCTTCGACAGAATTCCTGTTTATGCTTTGTCTTTTGTAGTATAGTTTATAAGTCTGCTCATTGTTCGGATTAAAGTGTAGTGTGTTTTTGTTCCATCTGTTACTAAGAGTAGATCAATATGTTTTTCGTCTGGATCACCAATCATGGGAGAGTTCTTTGATACTCGGATTGGTTTAAGGTTTTCTTCTATTGACCATGTGTAGATGTTAATTGAAATTGGTTTATTCTGTTCTTCAAATTGATCAATTTTGTTTAGGCTTACAGGGAAGTCGATTCCATTAAAGTTTAATTCATTTATGTAAGGTTGATAGTTAATTACTCTTTCTGCGTTCTTTTTGACATAATGAAGTTTAGCTAAAACGCACCACATAAAACATTGGTTATCTGTATTCTTAATGTTTAGTACTGCTCGTTTTAAAACTAAATCTTTAGGTAAAGGAATAAACGAGTTTCCTACGATGGGGGCATATTTACTCTCCCTTAATTTGATTTCTAATACTCCTCCTTCTGACCAACCAGATCCTCTCAGTTTTGCCTCTTCTGATGCATTGATGAACTGGGTGATTAAATTGTCTGCCCAGGTTTCTGTAAAATCATTATAAGTCAGAATTACTTGTTGTTTAGTAGAGACCCATACTTGTAACTGCTCCTTATTAACTGTTTCATAATCTATGTAAACTGCCAACATTACTTTAACTGGTGGTTCTATTATCAGTTTTTCAGGTATTTGTGAAATAGCATGTTTTACACTTTCTAGTACATTTTCTGGATCAATAACTTCTAATTCTGTTTCTTTAAAAACATTGTCTAAATGTTCGCGTACATCATCAAGTCAAGTGTCATTGCTCATGTTGAGTTTCTTTTTCTAACTCAATTTTTTTTATTAAATTAAAATAATTATTCTTTTGAAAATGTACTAAAAGGTTTAGGATTTAACTGTAAAGCAAAAAAATTGAAAAAAAAAATAGAAGTAAATGAAATAATTCTTCTAAGTCTCTATTTAAAGCTCTTTTTAAATTGGAACTGTGTCTAGTGGGATTAGCTGCAGTTCTTCTTTAACAAATGCTCTTTTTGGAGCAGGTCGTGCCATATGGTTTGTCGTATCAGTTTCTCTTAAATAATACACGGGAGGATTCATTTCTATTATTCTTTTTATTTCGTACGGATCAATGCTCCAAATTGGATCAGTTGCTCTTATGCGGGTGTCTCCTTCTGCTTCCGCTGGTGCATAAAGAAACCTAACTTTTACTCCAAATGGTATTAGTTGTTTTGTAATTGAATGTTGAATTGGCAAGTCAATTGTTTTCTTCTGTATTGCTTTTACTGGTTTAAATCCAGTGACCTTAGATTCTTCGTTATTCATGACACGCAGAACGGAGGGTAGTCTTCTAACCCATTCAGTGTTTCTAGTTGAATCAAGGAGTTCTCTATGGTATTGATAAGAGAAAAGTCTTTCTGCCAATTGTTTGTTAAAGTTTTCAACTAAGGCCTGAGATCTATGGTTTCCAGGAATACCCCTTTTAATAACGACTTTGTGTTTTAACAGTAGCTGATTGAATTGTCCTTTAAATTCTTTTCCTTCATCAACTTGAATTAAACGAGGATAGGTTAATGGACCGCGTCTATAGATTTCTTGTAAAGCCACAGAGACTGAAGTAGCACTTTTATCAGTTAATGGTTCAGCATCTTTATATCTTGAAGAGATGTCAACAACTGTAAGCGCGTATTTAAATCTTTTTCTTCTGATTAAATCATGAGGGAGGTATAGAAGATCCATTTGATGAGTGTCATTTGGTGTTGTGTTGACAAAGTGCGGTCTTTTAATTCGTTTAGGCGCTGGTAAATAGATTTGCCAAATAGCTTGTTTAGATAGCCATTCTTTTGCTGTTTGTTCAGTGACTCCTGCAGCTTGATTTAATTTTTGAATAGCAGTTAAACCTTTCCAATAACCTTTTGGTGAATAATAAATTTTAGATAGTTTATCGTTCATTTTAATACTACACGTTTTTTGCAATGAAATAAACAGCAGTCATACCAACTACAATAAATGCTATTTCCTGGAGTTTTTGTTTTTCGGATGGTTGGTAGAAGTCACTTAATTTTGGTGGTGGGAGCTGTTGGAGGTCTTCTCCTGTCACTAAATAATACTCTTTAGTGGCGTCGTCAACATTCTTAAAAGTGTATGCTGCATGGTTTTGCAGTTTTAATTTGTTGTTAATAAAATCTAACTGAGCGAGTCTTTGCTTTTCATAGTCGTCTTGTGCTTTAGCTAATTGTTCCATTGCTTTGTCATGTCTTTTTCTTTCCTTGTTTGTTTCTAGTTTACTAAACATGTAATTACTACCTGAAAAAGCAAGTGCGTTTACTACAGCACCGCCAATCATCATTGCGAGTGAAGCCATTTTATTTTACATATTTATATTTTCTGGAATTATTCCTTGTTTAACTAAAAAGTCTTTTGTTGCGATTGAAGCAGTAATTATAGCGATTAGTTTACCAGAGTCCTCTAGGTCAAGTTTTCCAAGGTCAGCTGCTTTCATTTTCAATAGTTTCTTACCAACCATCGTGTACCCAACAGAAAGTCCACCAATCAGAGCAGATTGATATACAAGATTAACAACAGTTTTTTCAGCACTCATTTTTTGTTTTATAAAATAAAAATAAAAATCAACTAAAAATGAATTGTGACGAACTACTATTAAATGCGCAGGAAGCAGTAATTTCTGATGAAGTGTCGACAAGTGTTATGAATAAAAAGGAAAAGTTGTATTCTCTGGCTGCGTGTGGAAAAACAAAACAATACTTAGGAACAGAATTTAGTATAGAACAGATTCAAGTAATGTCTTCTGCTGACATTGAAAAGTACTACAACAGATACGAAGCACAATTAGGATCTAAAATGGTTAAAAGTTTAGGTCAAACAGTGTTAAGCTTGTACACTAAGTTAGTTAATCAATTTCTTCCCGTCGATTCACAACAAGATTTAATGTACGATTTAAGTCAAGATCCTGTTTTAATTAAATCGTTAGAGTCTCTTAGTTGTGATCTTTATTATAGGTTTGGCGGGCTTTTATCACCAGTTGTCATGGGGTTAATTACTTTTAATCATATAGATTTTATTGCTATTAAAAATGAACGTGACAGAGAATCAAACGAATCAGACGGAACAGCAAACAAACCCCAGTCCGACAGTAACCAAGGTAACGAAGAGCCCAGGACGAGTTGAAGCAGGTAAAAGGTTATCAGAGTGGAATCGACAACAAAAAATGAATAAACAAACAAAACAAAAACTGTTGTCTCAGAATGAAGATGAATCAACCATAAGCGCAATACCAGTTAAAAAAGAAGAAGACAAACAAAACAGTACGAATTACGATGTTGTATTGCTTACTGTTGGTGTGGTTGCCGGTGTTGGTTATTTGTCTTATAAATTATATAAAACACATATGCAACCAAAGCTAGAAAAACGAGTAGAAGTACAAACAAAACAATCAGAAAAAGCAGCAAACAAACAAGAAAGCCTAAAACCTGAGAGCGATCCATTTTTAATGCAATAAATTATTGTTTTAGAACTTAATAAAAACTTACCAATAACTTAAGTAAGTAACTTGATAAAATCTTAACAATAACTTAAGTAAGAACTTGATAAGAACTTGACAAGTTTTTGTGTTAGAACTTAATAAATACTTGATGTGACTTACCAAGAACTTATTAATAACTTGAAGTTGACTTACCAAGAACTTGTCTAAGAACCTATAAAAGAACTTAAAAAGAACTTAAAAAGAACTTGAGTAACTTCTTTAAAAACAAAAAAACAAAAACAACAACATTTTTTTATAAAAAAGTAAAAAATAAAAAAGTAAAAAAATAAAGAATTTTGTAGGAATGTAAAGAATTCTATGCATTTTCTTCAAATCCAAAGAATTCTATGCATTTTTTTCAAATCCGAAGAATTCTATGCATTTTTTTCAAATCCGAAGAATTCTATGCATTTCCTTCTTACACTCTACTTGACGTTATCGGAATTCCCCTGTAGCTTAAATACAAGTTGGCAGTACTCCAGTATAGTCAGAGGCGACGACGGTTATCTGATCTCTTAATTACGGTGAAAAGCCTAGACCGGTTCATAGTAGTAGAATAGATCCCCTTTAAGAATGACACTGAGATCAATAAGCCCGCCCCTGTTTCTGATTTTCCTGTGGTGTCACATCAAACGGAGCAATGCTTGTCTGATGTCAAATCATGGATGGATAAGAATAGACTCAAGTTGAATGAGGACAAGACTGAGTTGTTAGCTGTTGGAAACCGAAACCGCCTCTCGGTGATAAAGCGTGATCCTTTGACCTTGTCAGATGATTCAGTACCTTTTCAAAAGTCAGTAAAGTATCTAGGTGTCTGTCTGGATGAATCTCTCTCATTCGATCAACACATTTCATCTGTCTGTCGTTCAACATTCTATCATCTTCGGCGACTTTGTTCCATTCGTTCATACTTATCACTTGAAGCTGCTACACAACTTGCTGTTTCTCTCATACTAGCCAGGCTTGATTACTGCAATGCAGTCCTTGCAGGTCTCCCTCTCTCTACTGTCAAGCGTCTTCAGAGAGTCCAGAATGCTGCTGCCAGGGTTGTGCTCAGAAAGCGTAAGACTGATTCAGTGACACCCCTGCTGAGACAGCTGCACTGGCTCCCTGTTGACGCTAGAGTAGAGTACAAAGTGGCCACTCTTGCCTATCGCTACTTCGAAGGCTCTCTTCCAGACTACCTTTCCTCTCTTCTCTCTGCCTACACACCAGAACGCAACCTCAGATCAAGTTTACTCAAACTTCTTTGTACACCTGTCACCAAATACAAAACAGTTGGAAACAGAGCTTTCCGTTTCCAAGCACTACACATCTGGAACAACCTCCCTTCCTCTCTCCGCAGCTCTCCATCTTTGTCTTCTTTCAAAACTGGCCTGAAAACTGTTCTCTTCAAAAAATACCTCTGTTGATCTCCTGTGTCTTCTCCCCTTCAGTTCACCCTCTGTGAGTTTTTGCTGAGTTGGACTATGTGTGAGTGCAGTGCGATAATGGGCTAATTGGTTTTTTTCATGGATTTTTGTATGGTTGTGTTTCCACTTTTGTATAATTATGTTGTTTTTCTTCATGATTATTGTATGTATGTTTTTTGTAAAGCGCTGTGATTCCTGCTGCGCCTGGAGAACGGCGCTATGTAAGAGTTATTATTATTATTATTATTATTAAGAATAAGGCTACAGACAGAATAAGTGTTTGTGAAGAAAGAATAAAATCATCTCAATATTTAACAAAGGATTTCCTTCTTTTTTTCTTTTTTTTTCATTAAAAAACAATTAAATCACGCTGTTTTCGAGAGTAAAAACGACTAAATCGCACTGTTTTTGAGGATAAAAAACACGAAAAACGGCTTAAATCACGCCTTTTTGGGGGTTAAAAAACATAAGAAAAAAGGCGTGATTTTAGCCGTTTTTTAAATAAATAGAGGAGTGAAACCGAAACCGAAACCGATACTGAGCCAGACTTGGTATTCATACGTTCTCTGAGGAGAGAAAAAAGAAGAGAACCACGGGAACTTGCTTAGGCAATGTTTTAACCCTTTTGACTGCCATAGAAAAGTTGATTTAAAAAATCATTTTTAAAATCATGACAATGAAAACGAGAACTGATAGGGATAGGGAACTTGCTTAGGCAATGTTTTAACCCCTTGACTGCCAGAGAAAAGTTGATTTAAAAAAATCATATTTAAAATCATGACATGAAAAATAGAGGTGATAGAGCCATTCTGCCAAATGGTCTTGAATGTGCAACAAGCAGAAAGCAGTATGCCAGAGTTATTCCCCTTCATATGATGACGTCATCAGTGATATGATGCGTTATAAATATGAAATCTGCTTTCACTGCGCCAAAAAATGTCTATCGTTAAAAATTCGGGACTTTCCTGGAGTTGCACCTGCCTCCGGGCATTGCCTCCAGGATTGTACCCACCATCTTTATCTCTATTAATGTCACATATATGTGTCTGTTCCAGACAAGAGGACGTTAAATGAATGTTCATTCCACTGCGCCGCAAACGACGAAGGTGAGGCTATATACACGGCCGTAGCAGCGTAAGCTTGTTCGCTCATACGAAAATCAGACTCACTGAAAGTACGTTTTATAATGGCTTGCCATTTGATGAAAATTGACAGAACGGGTTTCATAGTCAGGGCATGAAGCACCTCTCTGCCAAGTTGCACTTAATTTTGCCCAGTGAGATTTAGCCAATATAAATGCACGATATAAGTTAGACGTTGCTTATATTTATAACACTACAAAACTCAGCATTGAGCTTATGGTGTACAATGAATATGGCGCCAAAGCCTCGTGTTTTCGTCTGTTTTTCTCCTTTTTTAACCAGAGTGAGCTCCCTGGGATGTTATCCACTGGTGTCTGGAACTGTTCTATGGGTCACTACTCCAGATATCAGCACCACTTAGCCTGCAACCTGAAGACAGAATGTGAAGATGGACGGGATGAATCAGAACACTGTCACTTCAGTAGTGCCCAGTGCCAAAGTTTGGTCGCTTTAGGCGGTAACTGTTACAAGGTTGTGGAAACTCTCGCTGACTTTGCCAGCAACCACATAGATAACAACAAAAGAGCCTTGACCTTGACCTTGATCGGTATGCCTTCTCTCTTTTGTTTCATTTTCTTTTCTTTTTCCCCCTATCCCCCCCCCCCCCCCTTAATGATGATGATGACGATGATGACCTGGAAGTCTCCGTTCTGTTATTTAGGAGCAGGCACACACAGGACATTCCATTCAGTATACAGGGGCACATAGTCAAGTCAAGTCAAGTCAATAAATCTTTATTATATCTATACAGAGAAATTGCATTCTCCCGGCTTGATGACCATCAGATACAATGCAGAAGAGTCTTTGCGAAATGTCCCCATGGGTGTAACAGCCCGTTTTTCATGACTGCAGAGCCCACCAGCAAAGGACACCCCACTCATATCAGATACCAGCACGCACCCAACAGCCCCCACCAAGGAAGGGGCATCTCCAAACAAAGCGACATGTTTGTTGCGACTAGGCCTAACACACTTTACAACATCTAATATACCGATCTCCAAGTAGTGCTAAAGAGGGCTGCCAGCCGTGAGATATAAAACAATATCCAGAGATATCATTTGCATATATTAACCCATAGGCTTAGTGTAAATTCGCGTGTAAGAATACACCGTTGCTATTAGAAACTTGACGTCACAGTTATATATCTCACGGCTTGCAACGCGAGCTGTTCCTACCACACCCAGAATTTGACAAGCTGTGCAGTGTTACCCCTAGGATTCATTCAGCGCTGACGACAACATTTAATGCTGGTACACAACGAAGATTCATGGTTCGACTGAATCAACAGTACCAGCTGCCACAGATCTACACAAACCATTCTGTGCCTGCCACTTGAGATGTCTAGGCCTAGGCTACTCAACTCCATGACCGTGTCGATTTAGCAGACGATTCGAGCTATGCAAATTTTGGCACAGGGAGAGTTCATGTTGATAATATAGACGCAGTACTGTTTCAAAACAGTTCGAATTCTCATCTTCAGTCCGGAAATAAAAATGAGCCGACTGAACCTGTGCGAAGAGCTAGCGCACCTTCGTTGAAAAGAAGAAGAAAACGAAGCTTCAAGAGAAGAAGAAGAAGAAGTAGAAGAAGCGTGTTTTCGGGGCCTGTTATCGTTCTTGTTCTTCTCTTGTCTTGACTCCCCTCTTTTTCACGGTGTGTTGAAATTGACTCGCTCTCGTTAAGTGTGTACGTTTTATTGTTGGTGTTTACATGTTAAAATAACAGCAATTGTCGTTAGTGTTTCAGTTCGTTGCTTCTGTTTGTGTTTATGTTTTGTTACCACATCTTATGAAGTACATTTTGAGTTACAATTTTCTGTTTTGTTGAACTATATTCTTTGCGCAAGAATGCGTGTTACAGTGTGTGTGTGCTGCGACAACTGGTGTGAAAAATGGATGCGTTTTCATTTCGCTGCAGATCTGAGCCCGTTTCTTTTTCTTGCTTTTCTGATGATACACATCGGTATATATCCGTTATTATGATTTGGGAGTTAGATATTGCTTTTATCCTATCTCTCGAGCCTTGCTGTTTATCACACTCAGTCTCCGACTTCGTGTGATAAACAGCAAGCCTCTCGAGATAGGATAAAAGCAATATCTAACTCCCAAATCATAATAACTGATATTAATCGAATTACAGCAGACAGCTAGAACTAGAAGTAGGAAGTACGATATTGCATGGTAAACTCACCGTTTACTTAATCGCACATGAAATATCAGGACAATTTGTATTCAGAAATAATGCTATTGTTCATTAACATCATGACACAGTCAACTTTATGTTGTTGTTGTCGTACCCTGGCTCAAAGACTCCAGGGATCATCCCAACAGCCGAAGCACTTGAACACTATGGTTCAAATGCACCAGCTAGGGATGAGAACATTACGTGTGTGACCGTTTTCGATTACCCCGCCACGTGGGCAGACACACTCCGACTTCGGAGGATTTGGGGATACTGATGATGTTATGCTTGGAGCTTGTCATGTCTGAAGACAATCCCCGCATAGCTATGCAGAACATAACAACATTTTGATGTAGCCTTGGCGTTCTAGCCTATGTCAATCAGTTCTGACACAGCCTTAAACCAAGGCGAAGACAACGTTATTATTACCAAACGCTCTAGCGAAGCTGGTAATGTTTTCAGTGACTTGTGTCTGCTTGTTCATGGCTGACTATGCCTGTTATTATGCAAACGCTCTAGCGAAGACTGTTCCTGTTTGAATATGCCTGGTGTCTGCTTGTTCCTGGCTGACTGCCTGGTGTGTGCATGACTAGACTGTTCCTGGCTGACTATGCCTGGTGCATGCATGTTGACACAGACTGTTCATGGCTGACTATGCCTGGTGCATGCATGTTAACACAGACTGTTCCTGGCTGAATATGCCTGGTGTGTGCATGTTAACACAGACTGTTCATGGATGACTATGCCTGGTGCATGCATGTTAACACAGACTGTTCATGGCTGACTATGCCTGGTGCATGCATGTTAACACAGATTGTTCCTGGCTGGGTGACTATATATGCAAGTTAACACGATAACGTTTGAACGGAAGGACCTAGGAGGCTCAAAGTGTTCATGCGCATAGGCAGTTATAATTTCTAGGCCAGGTGTGAAAACGAAGGTCATTGATCAAAGGTCAAGAGCAGAAAATGATGCCGCGCGGCTGGTGATGTAGCGTCGTAACACTCTGGTTTGTTCCATCGTTATCTCTGCAGTCTAACGAGCAACGAACCCCATTGAACTGAATGCACAACTAAACGGATTTATAAGGAGACGAATGAGTCACTTATCGACTCGTTGCTGTGTGCTAGGCTTAATGCAACAAAATGATATCAGTTACAACAACGGGTTTGCTGACGGTCTGTCTACTTTTGTCAAGGAGAGAGAGAGAGAGAGAGAGAGAGAGAGAGAGAGAGAGAGAGAGAGAGAGAGAGAGAGAGAGAGAGAGAGAGAGAGAGAGAGAGAGAGAGAGAGAGAGAGAGAGAGAGAGAGAGAGAGAGAGAGAGAGACAGAGAGAGAGAGAGAGAGAGAGAGAGAGAGAGAGATAGAGAGTGAGATATATAGAGAGAGAAAATGCGTGTGTGTATATGTGTATAATTATGCATGATGTGTGTGTGTGTGTGTGTGATGCGTGTATGTGTGATGCGTGTGTGTGTGTGTGTGTGTGTGTGTGTGTGTGTATGCGGGTGTGTGTGTGATTTATTGCATTAGGCCTAAGCACAGAGAAAGAGTTGATTTTTACAAAATATCTCAAAATAAACCGAGCAAGTGAGACTCAGAGAGAGAGAGAGAGAGAGAGAGAGAGAGAGAGAGAGAGAGAGAGAGAGAGAGAGAGAGAGAGAGAGAGAGAGAGAGAGAGAGAGAGAGAGAGAGAGAGAGAGAGAGAGAGAGAGAGAGAGAGAGCAATAAATTAAAAGCGAGGAGAAGGAATACTGTTGGAAACGCAGCACATAGGGCCCAAATCATGGTGTGTTGAAAAAACAAAAAACAAATAAAATATAGTTACTTGGTAGCCTACAGGTCGAAAGCCTTAGACAATTTCTGTTAAAATGCATAACAAATCAGTACAGTCATTTTGTAATGTTGAATGGTATAATGTTGACCGTTTTTGCCAGTTAGGGCTGCGTTCACTGAAAGAAATGCCAGTCTCTTAACAAAGTAAAATGCATTTACTGATAGTCTCTTATACCTTTTCTGTGAATTAGAATATATTTGCATTTGGAGGAAAACAGGGTATCCTGACAGTTAACTTCAATGACTTTGACGCAACCTGTTTTACATAATTATACCGCCGACTAAAAGAAACTGCACACGTGCATTTTTTATGGGTACAAAAGAACGACTCGTTCAAATTCTTTCGAATTTTGCGGATGTGTAATTCAACCATTGGTGTTCTTTTATGCGCATATAAAATGCACGTGTGTAGTTTCTTTTGGTCGGCAGTATATTTCAATGACTGCTAAACTTTGTAAGATATCTCCACCAAACTCCGTCCAGAGTCAAAGTAATCAGATAAAAAAGTTATGTCTCATCTTCTGGGCCGTACAGTGGTGTTGCTTCCACGCCTCCCATTCCGAGTGCCTACTCGCAGCAACACCCCGGTTTGTCAGGTTGTGGAATCCGGAATCAGCAGTCCAAGGGGAACAAATCTATGTTAGACCGTCAGGAGGCACACACCAGAGGAGACACTGCACTTCGGTTGGAGTTCAGTGGAGCCTGTTCTGAGCTAGTATACGCAGGACACGAACTATTAAGCCCCTAGACTAACAGATCAGCCCCAGGGCAGGCAGTGTATTGGTCCCGCATCATGCTTGGTACCGCTGAACGGTCCTTGTCTGGTCGGTCGTTGCCCTGTCTACCCACCAAAACCAGACAGGGGAATTAGGAATCACGGAAAAGCCGGAAAAGCAGGAGTCTGGGGGCAAAGCCACCTGAAACTGAAGCTTTTTTTGTAATCTAATCCTTAAAAACAGCATTAGAAATAGAACTGATATAGTTAGTCAATTTTGTATTAACTTTTAAGAGATAATTCTACACTCAGTTGATTTCTTTTTTTATCTAAGAAATGTCTTCTGGGGCCATGAAAAAGGCTGAAAATCCCATACCTGAAACCTCTCTCTCTCTCTCTCTCTCTCTCTCTCTCTCTCTCTCTCTCTCTCTCTCTCTCTCTCTCTCTCTCTCTCTCTCTCTCTCTCTCTCTCTCTCTCTCTCTCTCTCTCTCTCTCTCTCTCTCTCTCTCTCTCTCTCTCTCTCTCTCTCTCTCTCTCTCTCTCTCTCTCTCTCTCTCTCTCTCTCTCTCTCTCTCTCTCTCTCCCTCTCTCAAATTTAATGCAAATTGTTACCTGTTACATACCATATGATGAATGTATATATATTGCCCTGTTCTATAATGTATGTTTCGTTTATATACATGCGCGCAAGTGTGTAAGTATGGTTGCATGCTTGTATGCACGCGCGAGTATTAAAAATATGCAACTTTGATAATTCCATATTTCAGCCTATGTTTCATAATATCAACTGCTTTGCTACCTTTGTATTCAGCTCTGTATGTATAATAGTATGCCTTGCCATGTTTGTCTTTTGTGTTAAGTATATATGTATCAAGGACAGAATAGGCTTTGCCTAAAATCCATATCCTTGGAAAATAAAGTTTAAATTTTCAAGTTTTCTCTTTCTCTCTCTCTCTCTCTCATTCGCTCTCTCTGAGGACGTCACCGTGAGAGCAGAGCATGCAAGACCTATTCTTGGTGATTGATGAAGACGAGGCGGAGATTATGGAGTCTTTTAGCCACGGAAAGCCATCAACAACAATAACAAAGCCACACAGCGACTACAGCAAAACTCGGTTATAAGAAAATTGAAGGGAGATGATTTTTTTGATTGTTTCATATCAGACTTTTCTTATATCCGAAGCTCGGATATAAGAAAACATTTTGAAGGTGTTTTTTTTTTATAACCGAGTTTTGCTCAGAGAGGGGGACCTGCAGCTCTTCAGCAATCGTTTGCTTTTGTTTATGTGGATTTTTTTGGTCTATGTATTCAATTATTTGTATTTTTGTGCTTGTAGGAAAGAAAGTCACAGTGAAAAAAATGTCACGGAAGAAAACTCACAAGGATTGGTATTCTAGGTAAAGAAAGGTCACATGAAAAAAGTCACAGAAAACGTCTTGTTGTATTGTTGTTCTCACTATGGCTTCTTCTAGAAAGAACTAGAAAGAAGATGGGGACTTAAACTTGTCTGACCCGTGCGCTTTTTGCACGTAAAAATCCCACGGCAGTTCAAAAAATACCAAACTCCAGCAACATTCTGAAAGGGAATGAGGTAAGATCAGCCTAGGAGTATTTTCATAAAACTGAAAGAATCAAACTTTGATAACCATGAGAGGAGAGGGTGATTTCTTCTGTCTGGAACTACCCAAAGTATCACTAAATTGATGGATGGTATTGCCATACGAAGGTGTATGACTTGTTACCCTTGCCTTCACAGAGGTTCGAATCTTGGTTTACCTTGTGGAATGCTAAGTGCACATGTAGCCACCATGGCACAATTCAAGTCTTATTTATTGCTCTGGGGCATTTTCATTATGTTCAAAATGCGGCTATCTTACACCTAGGAAACGTTTTACTGAGAAGCAATGAAGAAAGGTGACAGAGTGGTTAAGACGTCCGCCTGCCAATTGTAATGCATGACTGCAGCGTGAGTGACCCAGGTTCAAATCCCGGCCTCGCCCTTTCTTTCTAGTTTGACAGGAAAATCGAACTGAACGTCAAGTCCTTCGGATGGGGACTTAAAGCTAGTCTGACCCGTGCGCTTTACGCACGTAAAAATTCCACGGCAGTTGAAAGTCGGTAAGAGCAGGAAGAAATCCCGCTGCCTGGTATGGCCAAATTGATAGCTAGGTTTTCCAAGTGTGTTCCTTCGTCACCCTGTGCCCCCCCCCCCCCCCCCCCCCAATACCAAGCAACATTCTGAAAGGGAATGGGGTACTTTCAGCCTAGGAGTATTTTCATAAAACTGAAAGAATCAAACTTTGATATTGAGGTACGTAACCGTGAGAGGAGAATGTAAAGTAAAACGATGCCAAAAATGAAAGTCAGTAGCAGTAAGAGCAGCAAAACAAATGCACAACAAAATCAAAATTGTTGTATATATACTCTGATATAAAACTCTGGCATAAAACGCAAGGAATAATAAACCAAGATCAGGAAACTGAGGTTGTTGTTTTTGTGAAGACAAACGACCCTTTGGGGAGCCGTGTGTGCAGGGCATCCACAAATAATCCACTTCTTACCCAGAAACATTGTTTTCTCGAAATATTTTGGGGGGACTTTTTTGCTGGGTGTGGTGGTCGGTTTTTTTAAACTCTCCGCGCACACATGAGCACGAAAATATACTGGCTTGTATGTGTTTCAGAAGGTACTCCTGAAACTTGCATGGTAACGAATGGGACCACCACCTACAGAATCAGGACTTGGTGGCCTCTTCTACTTTCTTGCTCTCCTTTCCCCATGCTTCTCCCACCCCTCTCCCTCAATTCAAACTCTCAACATACTTTCTAAACTATCTCTCTGTTTCACGTTGTTGTCTGAATCCTGCTGCAGGGCTGCGCGAAAGAAAAACAAGGGGGTCATTTCCTCCCATGCACGTTTCTGGTGCACTTCGGGGGTGACCTGATTCATCCATCCAAAGTTCATTGGAACGTTTCAAATTTCCACAAATGAAGGCTAACACATTTCCCAAAATAGATTGAAAATGTTGAATGCAAATATTAACAGCAAATACATGGTTGAAATTTACAGGGCTGGACTTGGGACACATTAGAGGGGGGGGGGGGGGCCTACAAACAAGGTCGGGGGTCTGGGGGCTGGCGTAGCCCCCTGGTGGAGTCCCAGTGGAGTACCTTCATACTAATTATTATTAAGTCCACAGCACGACAAATGAGATCTGGACGTAACAGTTTACTATCTTCTGTACAAAGACTGAGAAAGAAACCTTGGATAGAAACCATTCACAACATGACAAATTAATGAGATCTGAGCGTATTAACG
>JAGGCT020002415.1:0-25000 GCA_017654935.2 Phymorhynchus buccinoides | reverse complement strand
GGTCCATTCTTTGATATTGTCGACCCAGTTCTTCTTTTGTCGGCCGCGACGGCAGCCCCCTTCCACGGTTCCCTGGAGAACGGTCTTCGACAAGGATTCGTGACGGTTGACGTGGCCAAACCAGATGAGCTTGCGACGCTTAACTGTCATCAAAAGGTGTTCTTGTGGCCCAACCAGCTCTGCGATCTTGTTGCTGACATATTCATTTGTCTTGCGTTCTATGTATGTAATGCCCAGCAGTTTTATCAGGCATGTAGTTTCAAAAGCTTGAAGTTTTCTCTCGAAGTCAGCAAGCAGAGTCCATTTTTTTAACACCCGTAGAGAAAGATAGTGATTACGAGTGACTGGTAGAGTCTGTACTTTGTAGTGAAGCTGATGTTGCTTTTCCAAATTCTGCTCAGTCTAGCCATAGCTGCTGTAGCTTGTGTAATCCGCTGATGGATCTCTGCGGTGCAACTGCCATCTTTGGACAGAAGTGCTCCCAAGTACTTGAAGTTTTTCACCTCTTCCAGCTTTTGACCGTTCATAGTGATATCAGCGGTGTTGTCAATTACACTGTTCACCATGACTTTGCATTTCTCATGGCTGACTTCCATTCCGTATGACCCAGCGCTGTTCACAAGATTGTCAGTGAGCTCCTGGAGTTCGTTCTTGCTGCTGCCCAAAAGGTCTATGTCGTCAGCAAAACGCAGGTTGCACAAGCGTCTGCCACCGATGGAGATGGAAGTATGGCGGTCATGAAGGGTGTCTTGCATGATCTTCTCCAGGAAGATGTTGAATAGTACTGGAGAAAGTAAACATCCTTGACGGACACCTACTGTTGCTTGGAAACATTCTCCGAGTTGATTATTGAGGAGATCTGCACTACTTGAGTTATTGTAGAGTGCCTCGATGGTTTGAAAAAAGCTTTCCTCGATGTTGAAGCCTCTCGTGACTTGCCACAAACCAGCATGCCAAACTCTGTCAAAAGCCTTGCGAAAGTCAATGAAATTATGGTAGAGTTCATTTTCATGCTGTAAATGTTTTTCTATAATTACACGGCAGTTGAAGATCTGCTCAACTGTGCTCCTTCCAGATCTGAAACCAGCTTGTTCTTCAGACAATAGCTCCTCAGCAATGGTCTTGAGGCGACTGAGGATAACACGTAGCTTTACTTTGCTGGGATGGCTGATCAGACTGATCGTCCTGTAATTCTGGCACTGTTTAAGATTTCCTTTCTTGGGGAGTGGCATTCTCAGTGATCGTGTCCATTCCTTTGGCCATTCCTTCGAGTCCCAGATTTTCTGACACAGTTTTGTAAGGGCCTTCGTCACTTCTTATCCACCATGTTTAAGGAGTTCAGCAGGAATATTGTCAACGCCTGGTGCTTTTCCAGCTTTCAGACTGTGCACAGCTGCTTCTACTTCTTCTTGCAGAACAGGTAGATTTTCTGCCTTTCTCGAATTAGCTTGCTCTTTCTTCAGGATGTTGATGTCTGGTTGTAGGTCGTAGTTGTACAGCCCTTTGCAGTATTCAGTCCATCGCGATATCGGGCAAGTACAGCAAAGCTTACCGTAAGAAGGTTCCCGCGGCTGTCTTCGATTACCGAAGCCTTTGGCTGTTGTGTCTTGGTAAGGGTTTTGAGGATCTCATAAGCCCGTTTGCAGTTCCCTGCCTTTGTTCCCTCGTCAACGTTTTGGCATTGCTCTTCTATCCAGTTATCTTTGGCGTCGATCATCTTCTCCCTGATCATCTTGTTTGTTTGGCTGTAAGTATGGGCCGCCTCTGGGGTGGTCTTTTTCTCGATTTTAAGGCTCCTTCTTTGATCACACAGGTCAAGGATTTTATTTGTGACCCAGGGTTGGTTTTTCTTTTGGGGTCTTCCCAGCACTTCATCAGCTGTTGTAAGGAGCACCTCTGTAATGTTCTCTGCGGGGGTATCTACGTCATCATCTATAACATTCAAAGTGGCAAATGTCCCGCCAATATGGGCCTGGAAGACTTCTGCAATTTTTGGGTCTTTCAACTTTTCAAGATCAAAACGGATGCGAGGGCTTTTCTTGAACCGTTTCACCTTCAGCTTCAACTTCAGGTTAGTGAGGACGAGGTCATGGTCACTGCCAATGTTAGCTCCCGGAAACGACCTTGTTTTTGCCTTGTTGATGCTAGACTTGAAGCGTTGGGGCATCAAAATGAAGTCAATCTGGCTGTGCACTAGGCCGTTTGGTGAATGCCACGTAGTTGTTCTAGACTTTTTGTGAGGGTGGAGGGTGTTGGCGATGGTGAGGCGATGGGTCTCTGCAAATTCAAGAACGGTAGTGTTAGTAATAACAAGAGGCGAAACCTTTAAGGCTCACGCGGTTCGTGTTTCTGCAGATAGATCGAAATGCCAGATTGTGTACATTCACGTAAGCTCTGTAAAAAAAAAGAAGAAATACTTCGATTTGCACATTCTGTTAAACATATATAAAAAGGACACAGGACACAACGAAATTGGTTAGTGTACTTGCTTTATGTTCTTGGAGATAGATCTAAATGCCAGATTGTGACTTCACACACACACACACACACACACACACACACACACACACACACACACACACACACACACACACACACACACACACACACACACACACACACACACACACACACACACACACACACACACACACACACACACACACACACACACACACACACACACACACACACACACACACACACACACACACACACACACACACACACACACACACACACACACACACACACACACACACACACACACACACACACACACACACACACACACACACACACACACACACACACACACACACACACACACACAGCGGTGTTGCAATGGTCTGTGCCTTTTGGTGGAGGTATGCACTGCGCCAGTGCTTTCTACATTATGTCCTTGATGTACGAAAACAATTTTGCTGAGAGAAAGAGCAAGGTAAAGGTAGACCTACCTGGAGCCCCTGTTGAGCTCGATGTCGTAGTTTCCTATCCAACACTGAGCTGACAGGGAGCACACAGGTTCAGCTATGTAGCCATGTTACCCTATCTCTATGTGCACCCGTCTCTAAGTGTCCCCCTGTTATGTGTAGCCATCTCTATGTGTCCCCCTGTTATATGTAGCCGTCTCTATGGGTCCCCCTGTTATGTGTAGCCATCTCTATGTGTCCCCCTGTTATGTGTAGCCATCTCTATGTGTCCCCCTGTTATGTGCAGCCATCTCTATGTGTCCCCCTGTTATGTGTAGCCATCTCTATGTGTCCCCCTGTTATGTGTAGCCATCTCTATGTGTCCCCCAGTTATGCGTAGCCATCTCTATGTGTCCCCCTGTTATATGTAGCCATCTCTATGTGTCTCCCTGTTATGTGTAGCCGTCTCTATGTGTCCCCTGTTATGTGTAGCCATCTCTATGTGTCCCCCTGTTATGTGTAGCCATCTCTATGTGTCCCCCTGTTATGTGTAGCCATCTCTATGTGTCCCCCTGTTATATGTAGCCATCTCTATGTGTCCCCCTGTTATGCGTAGCCATCTCTATGTGTCCCCCTGTTATGTGTAGCCATCTCTATGTGTCCCCCTGTTATATGTAGCCATCTCTATGTGTCCCCCTGTTATGTGTAGCCATCTCTAAGTGTCCCCCTGTTATGTCTAGCCATCTCCATGTGTCCCCCTGTTATACGTAGCCATCTCTATGTGTCCACATGTTATGTGTAGCCGTCTCTATGTGTCCCCCTGTTATGTGTAGCCATCTCTATGTGTCCCCCTGTTATGTGTAGCCGTCTCTATGTGTCCCCCTGTTATGTGTAGCCATCTCTATGTGTCCCCCTGTTATGTGTAGCCGTCTCTATGTGTCCCCCTGTTATGTGTAGCCGTCTCTATGTGTCCCCCTGTTATGTGTAGCCGTCTCTATGTGTCCCCCTGTTATGTGTAGCCATCTCTATGTGTCCCCCTGTTATGTGTAGCCATCTCTATGTGTCCCCCTGTTATGTGTAGCCATCTCTATGTGTCCCCCTGTTATGTGTAGCCATCTCTATGTGTCCCCCTGTTATGTGTAGCCATCTCTATGTGTCCCCCTGTTATGTGTAGCCATCTCTATGTGTCCCCCTGTTATGTGTAGCCATCTCTATGTGTCCCCCTGTTATGTGTAGCCATCTCTATGTGTCCCCCTGTTATGTGTAGCCATCTCTATGTGTCCCCCTGTTATGTGTAGCCATCTCTATGTGTCCCCCTGTTATGTGTAGCCGTCTCTATGTGTCCCCCTGTTATGTGTAGCCATCTCTATGTGTCCCCCTGTTATGTGTAGCCATCTCTATGTGTCCCCCTGTTATGTGTAGCCATCTCTATGTGTCCCCCTGTTATGTGTAGCCATCTCTATGTGTCCCCCTGTTATGTGTAGCCATCTCTATGTGTCCCCCTGTTATGTGTAGCCATCTCTATGTGTCCCCCTGTTATGTGTAGCCATCTCTATGTGTCCCCCTGTTATGTGTAGCCATCTCTATGTGTCCCCCTGTTATGTGTAGCCATCTCTATGTGTCCCCCTGTTATGTGTAGCCATCTCTATGTGTCCCCCTGTTATGTGTAGCCGTCTCTATGTGTCCCCCTGTTATGTGTAGCCATCTCTATGTGTCCCCCTGTTATGTGTAGCCATCTCTATGTGTCCCCCTGTTATGTGTAGCCGTCTCTATGTGTCCCCCTGTTATGTGTAGCCATCTCTATGTGTCCCCCTGTTATGTGTAGCCATCTCTATGTGTCCCCCTGTTATGTGTAGCCATCTCTATGTGTCCCCCTGTTATGTGTAGCCATCTCTATGTGTCCCCCTGTTATGTGTAGCCATCTCTATGTGTCCCCCTGTTATGTGTAGCCGTCTCTATGTGTCCCCTTGTTATGTGTAGCCATCTCTATGTGTCCCCCTGTTATGTGTAGCCGTCTCTATGTGTCCCCCTGTTATGTGTAGCCATCTCTATGTGTCCCCCTGTTATGTGTAGCCGTCTCTATGTGTCCCCCTGTTATGTGTAGCCATCTCTATGTGTCCCCCTGTTATGTGTAGCCATCTCTATGTGTCCCCCTGTTATGCGTAGCCATCTCTATGTGTCCCCCTGTTATGTGTAGCCATCTCTATGTGTCCCCCTGTTATGTGTAGCCATCTCTATGTGTCCCCCTGTTATATGTAGCCATCTCTATGTGTCCCCCTGTTATGTGTAGCCGTCTCTATGTGTCCCCCTGTTATGTGTAGCCATCTCTATGTGTCCCCCTGTTATGTGTAGCCGTCTCTATGTGTCCCCCTGTTATGTGTAGCCATCTCTATGTGTCCCCCTGTTATGTGCAGCCATCTCTATGTGTCCCCCTGTTATGTGTAGCCATCTCTATGTGTCCCCCTGTTATGCGTAGCCATCTCTATGTGTCCCCCTGTTATGTGTAGCCATCTCTATGTGTCCCCCTGTTATGTGTAGCCGTCTCTATGTGTCCCCCTGTTGTGTGTAGCTATCTCCATGTGTCCCCCTGTTATGTGTAGCCATCTCTATGTGTCCCCCTGTTATGTGTAGCCATCTCTATGTGTCCCCTAGTCTATGCATAGCCGTATGTATATGACCTCTTTTTTTGTTTTACATCTCATTGTTTTTCGTAACCCCAACGCAATTGTTAACCGTCTCCCTAACCCAAACATTAACCAACAGCAGACATACATGAATGCCGACACACAGCACAGATCAGTCCAATATGTAACTGGAGACAATGTGCATGCACATGTTTCTCGGTTTGACCACAATAAAACAGAACGACCACCAAACATAGACAGTGTTGTGTAGGATACATAATAAAAAGAATACACTGTGTTTAAATTAAAGGCAACAACAACAACAACATACAGTATTTATACGGCGCTGAATCTTGATAGAAATCAAATCAAAGCGCACACACACGTTAGCATTCAAAGCGCATTCAAACACAAACGCAATACAACGCGAACACACACAGATAACATAAATGGAATATAGCAGAAACAGACCTAATGGCAAGAGAGAGAAGATAAAGAGAGAGGAGCTTTAATGACGGGGGAACAGGTGGGTTTTGAGGTTAGCTTTGAAAGCAGAGAGAGTCGGTCGCTGACGGAGGGAGAGAGGAAGTTTGTTCCAGGAGGTCGGTCCTGAGACAGCAAAAGAGCGCCGACCAACAGTTGAAAGCTTATACCTAGGGATCTGGAGAGAAAGAGGGTCAGAAACTGAACGTAAAGTGCGAGCTGGCGTATAGATGGAAATATTGTCACAGAGGTAAGATGGAGCAGCTTTATGAATAGATTTATAGCAAAGAGTGTTTAATTTATACTCAATTCTGTCTGCGACAGGAAGCCAGTGCAAAGAACGCAGAAGAGGGCTAACATGATCGAACTTTTTCTTCCTAAGGACAAGACGAGCAGCTGTGTTTTGAATACGCTGGAGACAAGATAGAGAAGAGACTGATAGGCCAGAAAGGAGAGCATTACAGTAGTCAATACGAGATAGGATGAGGGAAGTAACAAGCTTTGCTGTGGCTTCATCTGAGAGGTATTTACGAATATAGCCAATGCGACGAATTTGATAGTAGCAGGACTGACAGGTCTGAGTCAGGAAACTCTGCATGGAAAGAGTATTGTCCAAAGTGACACCTAAGTTTTTGACTGAGTCTGAGAGGGGAATGATATTGTTACCCAGTTGGATTGACTCTATGGAAACAGAGGCTAGTTTGTTTTTTGTCCCTACAAGCATTGCTTCGGTTTTTTCACCATTTAATTGAAGTTTATTTTGAACCATCCAATTTTGAATATCAATATAGCAGTTGTTACTTTCTGTAAGAATGGAATCTAGATCTTCAGGGGTTGTACTGTTTTGGAGTTGTGAGTCATCTGCATAGAAGTGATGTTTCATGTTGTGCTGATCGATGACATTGGCAAGAGGTGACGTATACAAAGTAAACAAGACAGGACCAAGCACAGACCCCTGGGGGACTCCACAAGAAAGCCTAACCTGTTCAGACTGACGACCATTGACCAGAACTGATTGAAAACGATCAGAAAGGTAAGAGGAAAACCAAGAAAGAGCAGGGCCCTTAATTCCAAAAGTATGTTCAAGACGAGACAGAAGAATGGAGTGGTCTATGGTATCAAAGGCAGCAGAGAGATCAAGAAGTGTCAAAAGAGAGATTTGACCAGCATCAGAAGCAAGTAAGAGGTCATTGACGATTTGAACAAGGGCTGTTTCTGTACTGTGGTTGGTTCTATAGGCAGACTGATAAGGATGATGAAGATTGTTTGAGGATAGATGATCGTTAAGTTGTTTCAGGACAGTCTTCTCAAGGAGTTTGGAGAGAAAAGGGAGGTTAGATACAGGTCTGTAGTTTTTCAGATTATTAGGATCCAGATTGTTCTTCTTGAGAAGGGGCCTTACAAGAGCGGTTTTGAAAGCAGAAGGAAACACACCTGAAACTAAAGAAGAATTGATGATGTTGGTGATTGATGGCAGAAGGTGTTGATAGATTTGTGAGAAAAGAGAGGCTGGGATGGGGTCAAGATCACAGGATTTAAAATGCATTTCTTTCAAAGTAGAAAGAACTTCGGTCTCAGACACCGGCTTGAAAGAGAGAAGGGGGACACCAGTGAATGATGGGTCTGGAATAGTTGGTTGAAAAGGCATGGAGTCGATTTTTGATCGTAGATCGATAATCTTGGTGGAGAAGAAGGAGGAAAAGGTTTCTGGCAGTTTGTCAGGACTGATATTTGATGGCAGAGGACTTGATTTCTTGTTGCCTAGGAGATCAGACATGGTGGAGAACAGGACTTTTGTTGTGTTGGCTTCAAGAATTTTAGATGAAAAATAGCTTGTTTTTGCCTTGGCCAGAAGAAGAGTGAAGATGTTACGAAGAAACTGATATATCTGACGATGTATTTCTAGTTTTGAGGCCCGCCACTGACGCTCAGCCTTACGACTAGTGCGTTTACTTACTCTAAGTTCAGGCGTGTACCAGGGAGCGCAGGGACGATCGGGCACAACACGAGTGGATGGGGGAGCGTGTTTATCAAGCAAGTTACTTATAGTAGAATTAAAAGTCGAGGCAGGGTCGTCGGAAATACTCACGTTAGAAAGGAGTTCTGTTGCCTCTGAACTAAAAGTATGAATATCTATAGACTTGAGATTACGGCGTGTGACCGTACGTTTATTTCTGGGAGTTTTGGAAAGATTAAGACTGGCGAGGACGGCAAAATGGTCAGAGGAAAGGATCTTAGACACTGACACTGATGAAACAAGTTGGTCGGAATCACGCGCGATTAGCCAGTCTATGATGTGGCCCTTGTTGTGTGTAGGCTCAGTTACAAGCTGAGAGAGGGAGTGGTTAGCAAGTGAGAGGCAGAGACGCTTTGTGTGAGAGGACTGTTGGTTATCGAAGTGAAAATTGAAATCACCTAGCACAATAAGAGGACTGCGGTTCAGAGAATAGGAGTCAAGGAGGGCTTCAAATTCGGGATGAAACATTGAATCGGTGAGATTGTTAGTTCTGCTAGGGGGAGGGCGATAGATACAGGAGAAGACAACAGATTGACCAGACATGCTAAGAACAACTTCTACAGCCTCGAAAGACAGATGGGGGAAGGGGAGGGTTGTGTTGAAGGAAAGGTATTTATCTAACACGTCCCTACTATACAGTACAGCGAGGCCCCCACCTAAAGAAGAACGGGGGAAGGATTTAATTTTGTAGCCAGGAGGAGTTAGCTGCTTTAGTTTAGGTTCATGTCCATTACTTTTGAGCCACGTTTCGGTTATAAAAACTAAATCAAAGTCATGCTCAAAAACATAGTCCGCAATATAGTCCGCTTTGTTCTCAGGGCAGACAGACTGGGCATTAAATACACATACACTAAGGCTATCAGAGGATGGAATAGAGTTCAGTGACACAGATGATACGTCACACTGGTGGCTGGGTGCTGTAGGGGGAGGTGGAGACGGAGATCTGGGCGTTGAAGGCAGCAGTAGAGAAGCAAAGGGCTGGTTAGAAGACACATCACAGTCAGAGTCACAGTCGTTGGTCACGCAGTTGTTGACACATGGTTCAGGAACACAACACGGGGATGAAGGGGTGGAGGATAGAACAGGCAGACATGCCGATATCCATTTTGATTCCACTTAGTGTTTTGGACGCATTTGGGCAAAACTACGACCAAGCTAGTAAGTGTTGTTAAGTTCTCTTCTCAAATAATCTGGCAACGTTTCATAAAATGTCAGTCAGGAAAATATAATAAGAAAAAGAAAAATAATTTGTACAAACACAACATTATTCCTATCTGAATGGGAACATCCTTATACAATTTACACAAATGACATATTTACTGAAATGCTAGTCATCAATAGATTGAGGTATAGACAACATATGTATCTAAAAACTGCAAAAACTGCAACGAGCAGATTTGTATTATAGATACAAAACATGATGAACTGGAAGCAGACAGTGGAGAGGGACCTGAAGCTTGTCAACAGACGCTGGAGTGACGTGGATATGATGAACTGGAAACAGACAGTGGAGAGGGACCTGAAGCTTGTCCACAGGCGCGGGAGTTACATGGACATGATGAACTAGAAACAGACAGTGGATAGGGACCTGAAGCTTGTCCACAGACGCTGGGGCGACATGGACATGATGAACTGGAAACAGACAGTGGAGGTGGGACCTGAAGCTTGTCCACAGACACTGGGGCGACATGGACATGATGAACTGGAAACAGACAGTGCAGAGGGACCTGAAGCTTGTCCACAGACGCTGGGGCAACATGGACAAGTTGGCTGAGGTCCGTGCCCAGTGGAGAGCATTGACTGCCTCATGCGTCGAGCGGCGAGGGAGCACCTAAGTCATATAACACATAAAAGACACAAGGCGTTCAGGTAGTATTTGGTCCTTTAATGAAAGTCAATAACCAGACGTTTAAATCGATTGGTCCTAGTGGTCATCTATTTATTTTTAAGTCATATAAGTATAAAATACGTTATGACACACGAAAATCCTATTAAGCCTAATAAAGCAACGGGAGAAGATATCATTTCTACACTCTTATTAAGAAATTCCCCATCTATTCTTGAAGTCCTCCACCACTTTTACTCCAGATGTTGGGATGAGGGCGAAGTTCCACAAGCTTGGAAGGAGGCCCATGTGGTGGGGATCCATAAGCCTGGAAAACCCATATCCATCACCCCTCATCTGGGTACAGTTTACGAACGCAGACTTGAATATTTTCTAGAACAACAATAACGTTCTCCCCAAGTTCCAGGCAGGTATTCGGAAACATAGATGCTGCATGGAACAGGTAATAACACTAACCTCCTATGTCAAAAAAGCTTTTGCAAGACGCAGGAACGTCCTCGCCACCTTTTTCGATATAAAAGGGGCGTACGACTCCGTCTAGCATGGGAGGTTGTTAGATAAAATCAGCAAGCTCAGAATAGAGGGTAACATGTTTAATTTTATTCAAAGTTTTATTAAAACTTGAACACTGAGAGTCAAAGTGGGATCCACCGTGTCCAAAAAACATGAGGTGGACATGGGGGTCCCACAAGGCAGCATTGTCGCCCCGACTCTCTTTAATATCATGATTCATAATATATCTAAAATACAATTAAAAGACTGTCAAATCTCTATGTATGCTGACGACATAGCGAAAAGTAACACTCAGAATCAATGCACTTGGGAACAGTCAGTACACATTACTGAAATTGTTTTTGCTTTGATGCCTTCCTCTTATGGTGTCACATCACCACACAAAATTTGAAGCGATTCGGTTAAGCGGTTCGGGAGATATCCTTGGGACAGTCAGAAAACCCACACACAAAAACCCACATTACTGACTGTTCTAAAGTGCATTGATTCTGAATGTGTAACTTTTCAAGAGGAGGGGGAAGTTGCTGAAAGGGGCATTTTGTTAACTGAACTCGTTCTGATTAATGATTTGTTTGAATGAACTTAATGTTAAAAGAATAAATTCAGTTTTGTTATGAGCTGGGTGCGTTTTATTGAGTTCGTGAGTTTTCGGAGATGATTGTCTTTCTGGGCCTTAACTTTTGTTAGCTAGTACCTATGATACACAAACTTAAATAAAATAAAATTACTTACAATAAGAAAAATATCATGGAAAAACATCATAAATTGGCCTGGGCCCCCCTTGTTTGGCTCGCCGAGACAGTTGGCCAGGCGTTATTTACATATTTGATTTAATTAATCAAAACTAAATTAGTGACTAGAATTAAGTGTAGTAGGGGCTCGATGTTTGGGTCGGATCAGCATCCTCCCCCTTCCAGCTCCGTCCCATTACTCCCATGTTTAGCAAAACATACAGACTACATATACCCTCATATGCAGACTCACATCTTTCACGGACAACAATTTTCTTTCAGTCCCTCCCCGGGAGGTGGATGTCAGGTGCGACCCCTACACCGAGTCATGGTAGTTACTAAGCTTCGTTTTTCAATAAAACTTTAGCAGGATGGTGACAGAGCATCTCTTGCCATCCTGAGACACCTCTGGGTGGTCTCCCCTATTGGCGACACGCCCGAGGTAACACCTTAACCGAAGGGAATCCTTAACCAAACCCTTAATCTCAAAAACTTATTAACTTAATTTTTAAAATTACAGAAATAAAATACCTATGTTATAGATTTAAATCATTCGTGGCCTCTGGCCTCAGTTAAGATTAAAATTACATTTAAAAACTTAAATTTGATTTAGTAATAAAACAGACACGGTTTTCCTTAATTACCAGTCGCCAAGCGAGACTGGTATTGTTTTCACTTTGTCCGTCCGTCCGTCCGTGTTCAAATTTGCTAAAAAATGCATATTTCGGTGTAAAATGGCCTCACATACAGTTAGCAGTGTGTTTCAACGAAAAAAAGGTTTGTTTGTCTGTCTGTTTGTCTATCTGTCTGTCTGACTCTGACAGCGATAACTCGAGCACGCTTGGATATATCAACATGAAAATTTACAGGTGGACACTAGAGGTCAACAGCTTGGGCAAAATCGGGTTAGCGGTTAAGGGTTTGGGTTGAGATTAGGGTTAGGGTTAGGGTTTAGGGTGAGAGTGCAGGCTTAGGTCGCGATTATGTCAGTCTTTAGTGTTTAGTAGATGAAATATTCTGTCTTTAGTGTTTAGTATATGAAATAATGTGTAATTTACAAAAAATCGGAAGATTCTTTGCTTACTGAAGACTTTACAGAGAGTCTTTCAACTGCAGGCCTGGCGGTCTATTTTTAGCATTCCAATCATTACATACAAACAGTAGTTTCCCCTGGCTTTTCAATAATTTTAATCTGTGAACCAGAATTTTATCGCCGCACCAATTCATAACTTCTTAGATCTTTTGGAAAACATTTAAAACTATTTATCATATTTATGATTATCAAAAAAAGTACCACATACTCGTCGTGTCTGTTGTAGTGTCTGTATTACGTATGTTTATAAGTAACCTATTATTTTAGGCCCAAACATTTTTTTCTGTCTGTATTTTTGTTTGTGGCACAAGCAACGAAATATATATCCGTTTAATTAGCATGAAACTTTAGCCTACGTGTGGTACTAGGGGCCAAAAACTTGGACGAGTTCAAAATTGGGTAAAATGGGATTAATGGTTAGGGTCTGGGTCAAGATTACGGTTAGGGTTGCTCAAAATGCGTATTTTATCGTTAACTGGTCGTACATGTGGTTTTCAGTATATTTTGATTAAAACAATTCCAGGGTTTGTCTGTCTATCAGTCTGTTTGTCTGTCTGTATGTCTATATGTCTGTGAACGTTATCACTCAAGAACTCTTTTGAATAACAACGTGGGTGCATACTTGAGGTCAAAAGCTTGCAGAAGTTTGAATTTGGGCGAAATCAGGGTTACGGTTAGGGTTTGGGTTATGATTAGGTTTAGTGTTAAGGTTAGGGGTGCAAGCGTGTGTCGCGACTGGGTCAGCACCGCAAGTATTCTAATTTTATGTTTATTGTTATTTTGGATTTCGCGAATGATACGCAGATAGCACGCGGGAGCACTACTTGAAACATTATTTTATAGTAATGGTAACATTGCCTGTATATATTAAGCTTGAGCTCATATTAAAAAGGTCAAACACCTTGTTGCAAGGTTTGGCCAAAAATAAGATAATGGAATACATATAAACAAATTAAATTTTAACAGTAACATTTAACAAACCCATTTTAACTTTGTACATATGACACTACTTTTAAAACAATATCTTATAATCCTTTTAATAAGCGAGTTTTAAACATAAAGGTACAACAAACGTACTTTTAATATTGTTCTAGTAACAATATAAACAAAGTGTAATACTTTAAAGAAATTTTATTTAACTAGGATTTTAAGGTAATGACATTTTCAGACGTACAACTTATTTAACTGAAAATACTTATTTCATGACTAAAGCGAAAAACTTAATTGAAATGTATAAAGTCATGTACATATTAACTACATTTTAATGTACATATGCATGTACATATATTCTTTAATAGTTCTTTTAACTTAGGGCACTCCGTGATCAGTTGATCATGTACTGTTAAAGTAACCCTACAGCAGCCTTGCGCTGCTCTGTATTAAGCTAAAGGTTTTTAATAATAAACAGTTGGTTTTAAACATAAGGTCCTGTGACCCTTTGTGGTCACCAAAAGTGTTAAAATAGAACCTAAGCCATTAACTTAATGTAAATACAGTAACAAAAATATAATAAGGGCCTTTGCCTTTTGTTTTCGGAATATTTTAATAATAAAGCCTTTGAGCACTAAATAAAAATGTTTTACATTGTAGCCCTGGGGGGTTAATTTCAGATTTCCTCCGTCTGCCAGATAAGTTGAAGCAAACTGCTAAATATCTTTTAAAACAACTTTTATCTTTAAAAATAGCCCAGACGTTTTATATAATTTGCTTGTTCTTCAAACTTAAAAAAACACCTGTACAAACTACAACATCTGTATCTTTACCAAAGTCTTCCTTTCCGTTAAGCATCTTCATAATTTCAAATGCCTCAAATGGTCCTTTGGCCCAGAGGGCGTTACATCTCTATTTTTCTCTCTCTCTCGAAAATCCTATTTCATTAAGAAAACTTCTGTTTATTAAAATACCCAGGGGTAATGCGGAATCAGGAACGAGAAAACCCAACAAGTCTTCAAAGTGTCCGGTACAATGCAGCCCTCAGACCGTGTTCAACGATACTCCTGGGATGAACTGAAACAACCCTATAGAGATGCAGCTTATTTCATCAGGAATATAGCTGATCCAGTCATGGCTGTGTTTGGTGGTTTTGGAAATGTGATGATCATTCTGATCATGCTTCGCCTTCCTTCATCCACGTCCAGTGTTTTCTTCATAGTTTTGGCCGTGTCTGACCAGGCCATGTTGGTAACTCCTTTCCAGAATGTTCTCAAATCTATGGCCAAATTTACCTACTTAAGGAACCAGGCCTCATGGCTGTGCAAAGTGTTCACGTTTATGTTCCGTGTAGCGTTACCTGTATCGTCCTGGATGCTGGTGTCACTCACCATGCTCAGAGCTGCCTCTGTGCTGTGGCCACTTCGTGTCGGTGCTGTGTGGACCAAGCGAAAGTCATGGGCCTCTTCTGGTATAACGATTATCGTTCTTACTTTGGCGAATTGTCATAATCTATATGGATATGATTTACAACGGGGTTCTTGTCAAGTACCTTACTCGGGATCAGGCACGTATGGATGGTTTATATTCACAGTAGACTCTTGGATTCGCCTTTTTCGGTTTTGCCTTGTTCCTTTGGTTATACTGGCCACCAGCAATGGTGTTCTGGTGTGGACACTGGTCAGATCACTCAGAGTCGACAAACATCTTTCAACACAACAAGCCAGCCAGGATTCCAGACAACAGAAAGCGTCTTCACTGACTGTCACCTTGGTTGTGGCCAATGTTGCCTTTTTCCTACTGACCACACCAGTAGCTATGTGTCTCTTGTCTCAGGCCTATTATGATCGGAGCGACCCCATTGAGAGCGGACGGTTCTTGGTGTTTTCCATGACCAGCGACATGCTGTCTACCGTCAACAATGCAATCAATTTCTACCTGTACTGTTTGACTGGCACCAAGTTCAGAGCAGAGTTCATGAAAATAGCAGGGGAGATTTATGGCATGTTCTGTAAGACCAATAAAGCCATCTGGTAAATAGCATTGAAGTGTTTTATATAAGACCAAGAAAACTATTTGCCTCTTTTTTTTCTGTCTTTGTGTTTGTGTTTTAGTGTCTAAGCGCACTTACACACAACTAAATGTTTCCGTATGGAAAGCCGTAAATAAGTAAAAGAAAGAGGAGAAGCAAATAAGCGGACACGCTTCCGTACGTAAATGCATGCGCTCATTTTTCCTTCTTTCTTTTAGTTATTATTTAGTTGTGTGTATGTGCGCTTAGTGTCTCAAAACTATGCCAACATAAAGTTGAGGGCATGCGTGTGCGTGTTTCTGTGTGTGTGTGTGTGTGTGTGTGTGTGTGTGTGTGTTTCTCTCTCTCTCTCTCTCTCTCTCTCTCTCTCTCTCTCTCTCTCTCTCTCTCTCTCTCTGTGTGCGTGTGTGTCTGTGTGTGTGTGTGTGTGTGTGTGTGTGTGTGTGTGTGTGTAGTATGTGTGTGTGTGAATCTTCTGAACAGGATTATGTGTTATGATGTTCTATGGCTTAGGCGTTTGTCTTTTAGGTTATATGTGATTATCCCCCCCCCCCCCCACCCCACCCCCGAAACCCCCCACAACGAAACATAAAAAACCCTATCGAACACACACGTCGTCTACACACGTCACCATAGATTTACATTTACAAAAACAAGTTGTTTCTATTCACGTCGAGCTAAAAATGAGGTAGGCTGGAGTAAATAAATTCACACTGTGTAGGACAGAGTACATTATCCGTAACCGTTTTACTTTTAGTATATTGCATTGAAGAGAGAGAGAGAGAGAGAGAGAGAGAGAGAGAGAGAGAGAGAGAGAGAGAGAGAGAGAGAGAGAGAGAGAGAGAGAGAGAGAGAGAGAGAGAGAGAGAGAGAGAGAGAGCAAGAAAGAAAAAGGACAAGACAGGCTGACTGATGGGCAGTAATATGAGACAAGTTTATAACTTTAACTACATCTAAATGCATGCTTTGTGTGTGTGTGTGTGGGGGGGGGGGGGCAGGGTATGAATCCCCCTCCCCTTTGTTAGGGGGAGGGTATGACCCCCCCACCCCCCCCACCACCCCCGCATCACATTTCTGCTTATAAGTGTATTTTATTCCTGGTACAAAATTACCCCCCCCCCCCCCCCCCCAAACAAAACAAAATTGATAATAATAAAAAATAATAATAAAAAGGATTACAATGAAACTTTCGCTTTAACACAAAAGCATGATCACATGCTAGTTACACATACAAAGTGCAAACAGTCATACACTGAAATTCGCACACTATAAACACACAAAAGGAATAGATAATTTGTTGTACTCAAGACACTTTATTCAGAAAACAAAGCATATTTACAAACTTAAAGCTAACACATAAATATATATAACAAGAGGGCAACGCTATATAAACATAGTCCCAGTTACCAGGAACGCCCACATACATAAATTATACTCCCCATCAGACACACCACACACACACACAAAAGAGAGGGGGGGGGGGAGGGGAAATAAATTGTATGCCACATGTTGTAAATTTAGAATGATTTCCCCTGAATGTCATCAAATAAGACCAACTGAAGAAATTCAGGGGAGTTAATATTGGACTCTACAGTCATTGTGTATTTTTGTGTTTATTAATTTCCTGTAGTCGTACATTGTTTAGAAATAAGATATTTTGCAACAAAATAGTATTAACCCCTTTCACCGCCAATGTCGCATTTATGCACCACAATGGCTTAACACCCATGTCACTAAAATGAATCAAATCAGGGCCTGTTATCTGAAAACTCTATTTTCTTAATTTTGGGAAGTAAAGATAGCCTAATGTTATACACATCCCAGAGGTTTTTTTTCTCTCTACCCAGTGAAATTTCATGATATTTTGGGGCTGAAAATGGCTGGCGGCGAAAGGGTTAAGTAACTGGTTTCCAGTATACATCTTTGGGCTTAAACCCACCCATTATCTGTTAGCCTTTACCGGATCACGCTTTTCACTACACAGACAGGATCGCGCGGGTCTTCCACGACCCATAGTAGGTATAAAAAGGGACATGTATTTTAGCCTTTACCGGATCACGCTTTTCACTACACAGACAGGATCGCGTGGGTCTACCACGACCCATACTAGGTATAAAAAAGGGACATGTATTTTAGCCTTTACCGGATCATGCTTTTCACTACACAGACACGATCGCATGGGTCTTCCACGACCCATAATAGGTATAAGAAAGGGACATGTATTTTAACCTTTACCGGACTTCTGGGGTCGCTCACGACCCCTTGACACACAAAACATATTATATCTCTAAAACTATTTAAACAATCTCCATGAAATTTCATGACTTTGTCAAAAACGTCAATGGCTTTACGTGTGTTAAATTTCATTAATGTGTATAAAATATAAATGACGTAATGTGACGCGTAATTTTGATATACCTGTCCGGGTGATGGTGGGTCTCCCACGACCCCTACTTTAAAGAGCACTGCAGTGCATTGAGTAGGGGTCGTGGGAGACCCCCACCATCCGGACAGGGATAAACACCTAGGAATTCGCTCTTTGCTGAGTAGGGGGTCGCCATCGTGTCTGTGTAGTCAAAAGCATGATCCAGTAAAGGTAAACAGTGTTTATCCCTGTCCAGATGATGCGGGTCCTCCAGGACCCATACTCATCAAAGAGTCACCATGTGTTTATCCTTATCCAGATGGTGCGGGTCCCTCACGACCCATACTCAATGCACTGCAGTGGCATATTTCTGCTCTTTAAAGTATGGGTCGTAGGAGACCCGCGCCATCAGGACAAGCATGTTAAAATGACACATCATATTAAGTCATTTATATTTTATACACATTAATGAAATTTAAGACACGTAAAGCCATTAACGTTTTTGATAAAGTCATGAAATTTCATGACGATTGCTTAAATAGTTTTTGAGATATAACAGTTTTTGTGTGTCTATGGGTCTTGGCCGACCCAGGAAGTCTGGTAAAGGTTAAATAATCAGTGGGGGGTTTTATACTTTGATTTTCCTTGCATTTTTGTTTATTTTCTTATAATATTGTAATACTGTTTCAATTTTTGTGGTTGAGGCGTGGTTACTGCTACACTTATGTGTATCGTTAAAAAATCGGGACTTTACTGGTGTTGCACTGCCTCCGGGCATTGCTCCAGTATCGTTCTCACCATCTTTGTATTTACAAATGTCCCATATGTGTCTGTTCCAGACCGAGAGGACGTAAAACACAATTTTTCATTCAAATTTTGTGGTTATGAACAGGACTTTGTTTAAATATTATTTTATGTATATTTGATTTGATTGTAGTGAGTCTTATGTGTATAATGTTAACTTATTTGTGTTTTATTGTCTATGTAAAGCGCTTTGAGCTCCCTGCAAAGGGAGTAAAGCGCTATATAAATGTTCAGTATTATTATTATTATTATTATATTCATTACGTTAATATGGCTTGGCATTCTGTGAATCCGACATGGTAGGCAGCATCTGCGAGGTCTAAGGAATCACTCTACCAAGTTTCGTTCAAATCTGTTCTGTGGTTTAGGCGCTATGAAGTGGAACATCTTTGGTCACATACAGACGCACACACATACAGACAGACAGTAGAGAAACACACAGTCCTCGTCCCCATCGTAAAGTAGTCCCGTTCTTATAGAACTGGGACAACAAAAAGAGTGGTAGATAATCAAACCTTCAATAGAAATTGTTCGGAAATAATTAACCCTTTCACCGCCAAAGTCGCAGTTTAGCACCACAGTAATTTAAAACCTATGTCACTAAAAGGCATCAAATTAGGGTCTATTATCCAAAGACCGTATTGTCTTAGTTTTGGGAAGTAAGGATAGATCTTATTTTATATATGTCACAGAAGAATCCCCAATACTGCAGATGGATTTTGTCCTCTACCCAGGTAAATGTATTGTAATGGACATTTTTGGCTGAAATATGGATGGCGGTGAAAGGCTTAAGGGGAGTAATTTCATGGTGTGTGCGAGTGATCTCGCCTAATTCAATCGGTCAAACAGGGGAAGTTACTCTACCTCCAGGTAGATCCCCAGCCGTCGCCTCGTGTGTTTGAGGAGACACACAGCGTGTAGAACGCAGTGCGTCATTCTAAATCTGATGTAATTTATATTTTTACGTCACAGTTTGCAAGTTATATCACTTTGTAGCAACTGGTCACCCCTTATTTTTCTATATAAAAAAAAAGTTTTGAAGTCGCTGACTGGCATCCTGCGGTTCCAAACTTCGCCACCATGGTTGCCGTGGTTTGGACCGAGTAAGTCGACGTAATCAACTCTTATTTTCATGAAGTAATCTCCCCTAGTTTTTTTCAAAAAAATTCAATGCCATGTTCACATTAATAATACATTAATAAATAGAGCGTGAAAATGCCGCAACAACCAGCGGCGCCGCAGCATTTTCTGCTTCAGTAACCTTGACCTTTAACCAATGACCTTCACCTTCGAACTTGGCCTAGATATTGTAACTACCTACCCGCATGCATAGTTTAAGGGTCCTAGGACCTTCTGTTCAAACGCTATGGTGGTATGGTAACATAGATAGATAACATACATACAAACATACAGCCTTAAAAACGTTAACCAGCTTTGGCTTCGCTGCTGCTTAATCAAACATCATAACAATAACACTTAACTGCAAAATATGATCAAATAATTCCAGAACTGAAATCATTCAAATATATGACAATATAAAACAGTCAAGTGATAACACAGAATCAGTGATGTTGATTTGTGACTGCACATTTTCTGTTGTCTTGGTTGCTATATTCTGTGTGTATGTACAAACTTTGGGATTCCTTCTCATTTTTCTTCTTCTGCATTCCCATTCTACATGTGACCCGAAAGGGACATTAAGTGTCAAACTGACCATTCTGATACAATCATACATTTGAAAACTTCAGACAATTCTCTTTCTAATGATACAAGAACCATTCTTGCATCTTTTTCCGTTCCAGAGTTATGAGCATTTACAGTTAGTAGGGTGAACGTCGGCCATTTTGAGAAAACACAGCCTAATTCCAAGCCTAGGTGAAGAAAATGCATTGACCTACTCATTTCAAAGCACTTATAAGACCTTTTAGAGATCATTAAAGATTGTCCTTTATAAATATTAAAGATAGGAAGTTGGAGAACACAAATATACCCATAACTCAAAATTGAAAAAAAATGAGATTCTTGACTTTGCAAGCCTGTTGTGAGAACCTAGCCCAGCGACTTAATGTCCCTTTCGTGGTGCGGGGTCACATCTGGTCAAAATGGGTGAGGTACTTATTTGTGTCATGAAAGATGTGTCCATTTTCAGTTTTCACTGGTCTCCCCACTACATCCCACCCGACACATTCTGAGTTTGAAGGAGCTCAGGGGAAGAAAATATAATGGTCGCATAATGCAGACCTGTTTACCTTTATAATGAACAACCTGAAATTTGCCACAGAACAACCCGGAATTTGAGAGAGAAAAAAAACAGAATTCACATCGCAATGTCGCTTATGCCGCCATGCGAAATTTTGAACACCACGTTGCAGTGCTTGCAGTGTGCATGCTCGTCTCCCAAACGCGAACTTGTTATTCCTGGCACTTTCAAATACTTATGAGAAAACTTCTGATTCACTTTTGGCCGTTTCACCCTATCACTGCTGTCGTTTGTCGAAGATTTCTGGCGCTTGCCGCCTGCGGTTGACTTGCCTGACGACATGTTTGGCGCAAAACTACAATCTCTGCCAACAAGAAATACTATCATTGGTTGAGGGGGGTCCACGGACCAATGAAACATCGCGTCTCCGAACTCCAAGGTTTCGGTCAACCCTTGCATCTTTTCATACAAACGGAAACAAATAATCCCGGGATTTTCAGCGTTCACCAGGAATTTATTATTTTACCCAGAATTTTGGCAAATTCACGGGATAATTCCGGCAAAAGCAGGAGGGTAAACAGGTCTGCATAATGTATTGCAACCAAATACACAAATTACAAGTGATTTAATTAATTAACCCTTTCATTGCCACTGTTGCCTCTTGGCACCACAATGATTTAACACCTATGTCACTAAAAGGCATCAAATGAGGGTCTGGTATCCAGTGACCTTATGTTCTTCATTTTGGGAGGTAAGGATGGGCCCCTATTTTATGCATGTCACAGAGGAATCCCCAATATTGCAGACAGAATATTTTTTCTACCTGGGTAAGTTTAATGGTAAATTTTGGCTGAGGAATGGCTAGCGTTGAAAGGGTTTCAAACCAAAACATGTAAATTAGAGAGAGTTTGTTCAATTATGTTACAATACCATTGTCATTGTAGTCAAACTGTTTTATGCATTGTGTTAAAACACAAAACACATGCTTCTGTAACATGTCATGTAATTAAAACAGTCAGGCAATTTAAAATCACACATAATTTCCAATAATTATACACGATTCTGTGACACAGAAAGCAAAAATCCATGCATTTGACATACAAGCAGTTTAATTCAAGTCGTTCCGGACATACATGTCCGGAATTAATAGATAGCTGTCAATCTGATGCATTTGCTTCAAGGGAAGTAACTCTGTGTGCATGCCATACCTTGGTCATTTTTAAACTCGCTTTGCTCCCTTAGACCACAATTTTGCCTCTGATTTTGGTTTTGTAGTGGGGAAACCAATCGGTGAAGAGTTTTTATATATCAAAACTATATATTAAAAAAAAGTCTGATCTACCACTTCCCCATGTCTAAACCTGAAGTAAAAACCCGTAATCGTCTTTCATTTCTCCTTTTGTTTACGTATGCTTTGTTTGCGTGCATGGCTGGAGTGATTTGTGAGTTTTCTGAAGAATTCAAAATCGTTGCGATGCGAACAAGTTAAAGCAAAAATACATTTGACAAATGTAAAGACCGACTATAAAATTCGATTAACCTTTACCGGATCATGCTTTTGACTACACGGACACGAAGAGCAAATTCTGAGGTGTTTATCCCTGTCCGGATGGCGGGGGCTTCCCACGACCCCTACTTGTCAAAGAGGCAGCATGTGTTTATCCCTGTCTGGATGGCGGAGGCCTCCCACGACCCCTACTTGTCAAAGAGGCACCATGTGTTTATCCCTGTCCGGATGGCGGGGGTCTCCCACGACCCCTACTCAATGCACTGCAGTGCTCTTTAAAGTAGGGGTCGTGGGAGACCCCCGTCATCCGGACAGGTATATCAAAATTATGCGTCATATTACGTCATTTATATTTTATACACATTAATAAAATTTAACACACTTAAAGCCATTGACGTTTTTGACAAAGTCATGAAATGTCATGAAGATTGCTTAAATAGTTTTAGAGATATAACATGTTTTGTGTGTCAAGGGGTCATGGGCGACCCCAGAAGTCCGGTAAAGGTTAAAGAAGTTAGCAAAAGCAAAAGTGTATGACACTTTATAAGTATGACACCATTGTCCTTTGCTTATTCCTAACTAAACCCTTTGCATCTTTGACATAACTTTCGCTCCTCCTCTGACACTCACGTTCTGCAGATCCCCCGTTTCCGTGCCAGAACTCTTGGCGAACGTTCTTTTTCTTTCCAAGCTCCCTCCTCCTGGAACGGCCTCCCTTCTGCACTCCGAACCTCAAACAGCCTCTCTTCTTTCAAGTCCTCCCTCAAAACAACTCTCTTCAAAACATAATCTTTCTCCTCCTCCTCCTGCAAAGGTTATCCATTGAGTCATGTGTGTGCGTGTGCGCGCGCGCGTGTGTGTGTTTTGTTGGTGTGTGTTCGTTCGTTCTTTAGTTTAACGTCTGTTCACCCGCAAGTGATATTAGACAACAAAAAAAAACAAAAAAACAAAAAACAAAAAAAGTATTGAAGTGAGAGTGTGTGTGAGTGCGTGGATGGTAGTATTATTATGTGTTTTCCCTACACATCTATTCATACAAATCTAACTGAGTGCATATAAAAATTACATTAACAGATATATAAGATGGGAGGAAGTGGGGGACATACAGTAACATTTCAAACTGACTTATGTAACATGAAGAGTTAAACAAGTGTGTCTTAATTTATAAATGGCTAACAACAAAAATATAATAACACAATTTAAACCAACAATTAATTAGCAACTCAAAGAAAAATACCAACAGGACTTATGTGCAGGATTTCTGAAAAACGTTTAAGGAGATTAAAGTTGTTTAATATTTTTTCAATGGTTAAAGGCGTTTGATGGTTCAGCAATTCACCATCAGTTTTGTTGATTTGTTCTTTAATTCTAGGACAATATAGGAGCAAATGATTTATAGATATTTGATTTCCACATATGCAGTTAACATCTTTAGAAAATTTTGTTTTAAAAGCATTTAAACGAAGTTTAAGCATCAAAGATACGATTTGTCTTAAACTTGTATCTTTGAGCTGTTTTAAAATTAAGTAGGAATTCATTGTACTTGAGCCTTTTATACAATAGCGTGAATATTGACTGTCTGAAGTCATTAACATGCTGTCAAAATTTTCTTTGGTTAATTTTTCAATATGTTTATAATATTCATGCAGATCTAAATTCACATTAAGATGAATCGTTCCCTCGGAATTACGTGCTGCACTTCTAGCTGCTCGATGGTGTGTGTGTGTGTGTGTGTGTGTGTGTGTGTGTGTGTGTGTGTGTGTGTTTGACCTCAAGTTCGTGTGAGTGTTTTGTGTGTTGTCTAGCTTTTCATTTTGTTAGTATTGTTTTTATCATGATTGTAAGCGCTTAAGGCTTTTGCTAAGATTAAGCGCCCTAAATATTCATTATTATTATTATTATTATTATTTATAAAAAAAAATTAAAAAAAGGAAGGGAGGGGCATGAGGGGAGGCTTACAATATGAAGCACCTCAGTTACATTTGCGTAAAGAACAGCAAACATAATTCGTTTTAACAGTAAATATGGTATGCAATCAAACATTCACACATGCTAGAATCAACTAATTAAACACCCCCACCCCCAAAATAACTTAAAAACAAAACAACAACAACAAAAACAGAGTAACAAAACATGATTCTTTGATCTTTTTCTCTTACTGAGAAACTCGAAATTCAGATCGGAATGTGAAATTTACCTCCTGTCTATATGTAACTGTAAGCTGTTTTCATCAATAGGAGACAAACAATGATTCTTATGATTATGTGTTTTTGTGTTTTCTCTCTCTCTCTCTCTCTCTCTCTCTTCTTCCTTCTTTCTCTCTCACTCTCTCTCTCTCTCTCTTCCTCTCTCTCTCTCTCTCTTGTTATTCATGTCTCTCTCACTCACTCTCTTTCTCCCCACCCTCTCTCTCTCTCCCACTCTTCCTCAGTTTTTGCCTGTTTGTCTGTCTGTCTCTATGTGTATGAGGGAGGAGGGGGGGGGGGTAGGGGGGGGGGGGTGCTTGCTGTCTGCTTGTGCTTGAGTTTTGCATGAATCTGTTATTTTAATATTGGAACTGTGATCTTTCATTACATACTCAGTATGATACTGTTTAACATTTTACGTGCCGCCACACACACATTTCCATTTTAGGGACGAATAAATATTGTGATTGTGATTGATTGTGAATCTGATATTTTACGGTGTTGGTAATCTTCTCTGAAAATATCGAATTTGAAGTAACGAAGACGACTGCTGGGTACTGTATAATTCACAACAAATTAAAATTTTACTTTAAGTTCTGAAATCATCGGTTCCTAAGTTTACATATTTTTTCATTTGTGGTGATGTTTTTTTAACCCTTTCTCCGCCAGCCATTTTTCAGCCCCCAAGATACCATTAAACATAACTGGGTAGAGAAAAAAGTATCTGCAAGATTGGGAATTCCTCTGTGACGTAACA
>JAGGCT020002414.1:17500-25000 GCA_017654935.2 Phymorhynchus buccinoides | reverse complement strand
CAGTAAGAGAGAAAGAGAGAGGGAGAGAGAGAGAGAGAGAGAGATAGAGAGAGAGAGAGAGAGAGAGAGAGAGAGAGAGAGAGAGAGAGAGAGAGATTGTGTGTGTGTGTGTGTGTGTGTGTGTGGGGGGGTGGGGTGGCTAGAAGGGACTATATTTCTTTTCAGGTGAAAACCAAAGTTATTTTCACACAAGAAATAACAAGAAGGTTGACAGTTCCATTTTGCTTATTCCTCCCAGAGGAATGCTCGTGCTTTCTGGCATTTAGTGTTCGAGTGTTCGAGTGCTGAAAGGCACTTATACAGCTGATGCGTTTGATAGGGCTAAGGTACACCCTAAAAATATAACATGCACACCTCTTCCTACATGGGAATTAAACAAGGCAAAGTTTGAACCTGCTTATATACTCCGTTCAGACGCTAATGCTAATCAGATGCTTTCAGCAGCTAATTCTCTCATTTATGAGAAACATGCAAATGCCCTTAAAGTTGCCACTGATGGATCTGTAATGGAAGATGGTAAAGCAGGGGCTGGTTGTGTTATCCCTAGTTTAAAGGTACAAACATCGTATCATCTTGGCCGTGGAATGTTTTACAGCTGAGTTGATAGCATTAGTTATGGCCTTACAATATATTGTCAATTTTCCAATGACTATCATCAGCATTCTCTTTTGTGTTGACTCAAAATCGGTATTAAATGCTCTAAATTCTGATATGACTAGAGAGAGATGTGATATTGTTTTTGAGATTAAATACCTCATGCATTGTCTTATTATGAAAGGATCAAATATTACATTTTGTTGGGTCCCTTCCCATTGTGGAGTATTTATAAATGAATTGGCAGATAACTGAAAATGCAAAAGCAGGTGCAAATTATCATATTCAATCAGAAAAGTTAAAAGTTAAATTATCACTAAAGGAAATGAATCATATAATCGGATACGAAATTTATTCACGTTATAAAAATAACATACAACCCTACCATTTTAAAACATACATCCCATCTGGTAACAGACATGTAACTAGCCTAATACATATTCCAAGGAAGTTAGCTGTATTTGTCAAAGCAACATTTCTATTGAACATATATTAAATTGCTCTAAATTAAATATTTTACCTACAGATTTTATAAGTATTGAAATGAATACTCTGCTATACAAAAACGATAAGTCATTTTTGATGAACCTAGCACAAAATATTTGACATAGTTCAGTATGATACTTCTTATAACAGGTTTTCGATTGCATGCTAGTATTGGCTATTTTTGTGGTTTTTTTCTTTCTTTTTTTTTTCTTTCTTTTTTTCTTTTTCTTTTCTTTTTCTTTTTCTTCTTTTTTGTTGCTGTGATTTAATCATGTTCGTGTAATATCACTGTGAAGTGAACACACGTTAAATAAAAGTAATTCAAGAAGGTAAACAGCCACGGTGAATGGCGCTGATAGTCCATAACTAGGTTTCCTCTTCGCCCCATGGTGTCTGGTTTATATCAAACTATCTACCGGCAGGGAATCAGGGTGAAGATAAGGAAGGCATGTTAGGCTCGGTGTACATCTTGTGTCCTGGCTAATGCAAAGCATCTGTTTTGTTTCGGTCTGTGTTTTTCTCACACCTGCTGCCATGTCATTCACACCGACTGGCGTGCGTTGTGTACGCATTTGGTCCGCTGTCGCCCATGTTGTGTGGGTCTTGGGGAAGGGAGAGCAAAAGAAGCAGACCTGCTTGTGTGCATAGCCTGTCAGCGAGTCAAAAGGAACAAGGCGTGTGCTACCTGTCACACGATTGTCAAACATGCTGGGTCCTCGGTAGAACACAGATGGACACCGAGCATAAGTGAGTCTGATGCTGTGTACATTCCAGGTACCGAATGTCTGAGTAGCTGTCTAACAACCTACAGTTATTTGTCCAAGGCCCCCACTCGTCCTGCAAGACAAGGGTTCATAGGGACCCTTTCAGTTAGGACATAAGGTCCTAGAGGAGGAACAGAGGGTCCCCATTACTTTCCAAATCTTGTATACATAACATTCCAAATGCAAGTGATGAGTAGCTTGACAGAAGTTTTCAGAATGTCTGTACATGTGCGTACACGCACACGCACGCAGAGTGTAGGCAAAGAATTGGTCTGGGTTGATAGAATAGATGAAAAAGGTGAGAGAATCGGTTCGATGAATTATGTCCAGAAGTAGTGGAAATAATGGATGATGAAATGTCCTTGATTGAAGCCCATAACTTGGAATACCAAGACCCTGGTTAGCTATTTTTGTCCATTTTCATAGTGCATTCATGGGACCCCCTACACATTCTTTTTGCATTTAGTACTTCGTGGACCCCCAAATGAGGGTCCATGGGAGTCCTGTTGTCCCCCTCAACCATAGCTCAGAAGTCTACAGGACCTGCAACAGTGCCTGGTATATGGAACACCCTGGATCAGCAAAAGCTTCAAAAGCTCCTCCAGAACACGAGATCAGAAGTGTTTCCAGGCTGAAATTGCAGTGAGAGGGTCTCACACATGCCTATCCATTACTTTTCTTGCCCAAAAAAGGAAAGAATCTGAATATCAAATTGTCGCTTATGCATTTTGAAGGATATCAGAAACTTTTCGTGATTGAAGCAAATCAAACCATCATAGGACTTTGTTTTTGATCAAAATGTGAAGACGACACTTTAACTGAAACAATGCAATTACTTTATCTTTTCAAATTTTGAGCAGTATACTTGTAGAGATAATTCTTGTTTGGTCCGAAAAACTAGCCACAAGAACATGTACACACATCCTTGATCTCCTGTGGGGCAGACTAGCCCAGAACATCTACCAGATCATAAAGCCCGCTTATCAGACAGTCTTCGCGAATTATGTACTCCTCTTGCTCAGCTTTTGATCAAGAAGAGGAAGATGAGAAAAAGACTGGACTATCAAATTCTATGTCCAGACTGGTGGTAGAGTGGTTAAGATGTTTGCCTGCCAAATGTAATGCGTGACTGCAGCGTGAGTGACCATGGTTCGAATCCCGGTCTCGCCCTTTCTTTCTAGTTTTGACGGGAAAATCGAACTGAACGTCCAGTCCTTCGGATGGGGACTTAAAAAGCTAGTCTGACCCGTGCGCTTTACGCACGTAAAAATCCCACGGCATTTGAAAGTCGGTAAGAGCAGGGAGAAATCCCGCTGCCTGGCATTGATAGCTAGATTTTCCAAGTGTGCCCACACACACCCCTCACCCTGTGCTCCCCAAACATTTTTGATTCTGTGTTCGGGAAGTATGGCCGCCATGATAGTTTTCAAAACGGCGGCTAAAATGGACTAACCGCTTTATATCTTCCGTATTTATTAGAATACATTTGCCATCACAGTAGCTAAATATGTTTTTTTTAGGGTGCTGAATCAAAAATTATATAGACCAAAAATTGATTGGAAATATATTTTATTCATTTTCGGTCTGGTTTTAAAAGAAAACACACAAAACAGTCTGAAAATGTAAAGCGATGCAACACATTTCTTGTTAGCTGCAACAAAACAACAACATGAATAGTTGTGTGTGTAGATCTTTTATGTAGAGGTACAAATACCGAAGGAAATGCGTTTGAAGCAATACATGTTTGTAAATTGGTTGTTAAGTAAGAGTTATCCGGTGAAGCAACTTACCTTCCTTCATGAAACATTTTGAGATTGCTTAAGAAGGCAATCCTCAAGTTAATACGAGTACACAATATCTGTCAAAGGCCATTGTAATGTGTTGTGCCAGCCATGGAGTCTGGGCGCCTGGAGTGTTAAGCCATGGAGTCAACAGCTGCCTTGGTTTGGTGCTTTCAACAAGTTCCATCATGGAGGTGGGAGGCAATGTTCTGGGCTCAGAGGAACATGGTCCGAGTGACAGCACCAGAGGTGCATTAAGGATTGGCAGAACAAGGTGATTTGTCACAACTATTTTGTTTTTCAATACAATTCCAGGTTATCAGGCTATTGCATACGGAAACCAAACAGGAAAGGTTGCTAGAGGTCTTATTGGAATTGCCAGAAACAACACAGCTAGAGATAGGGGGTGCATCAATTCCAATGAAATGGTACAACTCACAACATATATTAGAACAAATTTCAACCTGATGGATGATTGATGACGAAGGAACACAAATCTTCACACAATAATTTTGGAGGAAATAAAAGAGACTGGAAAGAAACCAATAATCATGTGTACAAACTGGCCAGGTCGTTCTAAACGTTCAAACCATCCACTTGCACAACGTATTGTAGACCAATTGATAAATTGTAGACAACTTTTGCTGCAAGTTGATGCCAGACATGTACGCCTACAATACGTTTGTATCTATACTGTCCAAAAAAAGAAACGCATACTTTTTCAAATGTCGTTGCCATCATTATATTGCAGCACGCATATCCTCCAAACTACTGGAAATGTTCACCCAGTGGTCATTGTCATGATCGCTGTCAATGTTTCTCTCTGCTCATGCGCATGCGCATACAGTGCCTAAAATGTCAGAAAAGCGATTTTATCATGCCCACGTGCCATGCATGGATAGAATTTCATGCAATTTCGTGAACACAGAGTTAACACCTTGTTCGCAAATGTCTACGAAAGGGAATCCCTTAGTGTTGTTGCAAGGGCGCCTAACTGCAGAACACTACCTAAGGACATTCTGTGTCCACACGTCCTTCCTCTTCTGCACGACATTAACGCTGTGTTCCTGCAGGACAAGGCTCGGACCTCATACTGTGCGACTCGGCACCCAGTTGCTCACCGACAATCACCTCCACGAAATTCTCTGGCCAACCATATCATCAGACATGAACCCAAAAGAACACATTTCAGGGATGAACTGGATAGACGCGTGCATGGCCAAGAAGATGTGCCAGTGAATCACCGCAAGTTGTTGAAAGCACAGCCGGAGGAGTGGGACTTCATCCCACAGCAAGACTTTCGCCGTCTGATCAAGTCCCATGCTGATAGTGTCTCAGGCACTTGTTGCTGTTCAAGGCGGTCACACCCTACTGTTCTGACAGCCCTCACACCCAAGGATATCAACTGACTGACTGATTTGAGGATACACATGCACTCGCCATACATTCAGCTAGCACCATGTCAAATTTCAAAACGATATTCGCATTGTGTGATTTTCTGTTAAGTTTTGAAATTAAGATGAAACTTTGACTAGGCCTACAAGTTATGCGTATCTTTTTTTGGACAGTATATGTCGAGTTAAAGAAAGGCAGTATAAGAATGACTCAGGCTAGCCATTGATTTGTTTTTATACTATACTGCGTGTCAGCTTTGCTCCAACACAGAGTGTCTCGTAACACCTCTATTGCTGCACATAGAGATATACTGTTACATCAGGTTCCCTCTCTTCCAATCTGCGTGGTTGTCTTTTAAGGATAAACATACACATGTGTCTCAACTGAAGAAACAAGCGCACCAGGGGATCGTCACGTTGTGGGGCAACTGAACAGGAGCAATAAACAACGTGCTGCATGCACACCATCCACCCACGTCATCGTCTATGGTTTCTCTGGAGGCTTAGCGTAGATGCAGATAAGTAATGAACATGCACATCACCCACCCACGTCATCGTCTATGGTTTCTTTGGAGGCTTAGCGTAGATGCAGATAAGTAATGAACATGCACATCACCCACCCACGTCATCGTCTATGGTTTCTCTGGAGGCTTAGCGTAGATGCAGATAAGTAATGAACATGCACATCACCCACCCACGTCATCGTCTATGGTTTCTTTGGAGGGTTGGCGTAGATGCAGATAAGTAATGAACATGCACATCACCCACCCACGTCATCGTCTATGGTTTCTTTGGAGGGTTGGCGTAGATACAGATAAGAAATGAACATGCACATCACCCACCCACGTCATCGTCTATGGTTTCTTTGGAGAGTTGGCGTAGATGCAGATAAGTAATGAACATGCACCCAAACAAACGCACCAGAGAACCGCTGCTTCGTTTAGTGGCACGAGCAATAAACAGCAGCCTTGCATCACGAAAGTTGGGCTGAAGAGTTTGTTTTGTGTCAAGTCAAGTCAAGTCAAAATCATCTTTATTGGGGGTTAAAGATTAAGAATAAGCTGAAAAAGCGTGTGTGTGTGTGTGTGTGTGTGTGTGTGTGTGTGTGTGTGTGTGTGTGTGTGTGTGTGTGTGGTGTGTGTGTGTGTGTGTGTGTGTGTGTGTGTGTGTGTGTGTGTGTGTGTGTGTGTGTGTGTGTGTGTGTGTTTGTGAATCACTAGACGTTTACACACGATACTAAATATAGTAAAATCGGCCTATCTTCATCGTAGCGAATGGCTAAACATAGTAACTAGCCCTTAATTTTTATGAAGTTCTACTAAAGCTTAAGTGGGAAACGATTTACTTAATTTAGAAAGTAACAACGTTTAGTTTCCCACTTAAGCTTTAGTAGAACTTCATAAAATTAAGCACTGGTGTTGAGAGCTGAAGTCAATGAACTGTGCCAGGAATATTTTGGATTACTCTTCTCACGCCAACAAGATTCTGATTTTGACCACCTACTTTATCAAAACAAATGACAGAAAATGAAGTTCTCATCAAAAAGCCATGACACTTGGTAGGAGGGTGCAAAAAATGATTCTAGAGTATCTTGAATGTTTTTACAAAATGATTTGTTGTTGTGCTTTTGATGGAGATGTTGTTGATGGTGGTGATTATGTATTGTGTAAAGAAAAGAAAAACCAGATCATGCAAACTTTGTGTCACAAGTGTTGGTTTGGAACTGTGTATGCTATAGATATTTGATAATAAAGACAAATGTCAACTTACTTGGCTAAAATCTGTGTAAATCTGGTTGTTATGGGGCTGATTTACAAGTCGGGGTCGGACTTTCACCAAATCATTCCAAGCACCGACTTCAAGATCGCCAATTAGTTTGATATATTCGCTTGACCTTGAATCAGAAAAATCGGCTGATTTCCACCTAGCACTCTTCGGTACTCTTCTTTGCTTCGCTTCAACAATTACCTCAAGTTTTAATCCAAAAATCTTCATCGTTTCTTTCATTGACAAGAATCAATTCTATTTCGAAAATGGCGACGCCGTCCTCATGAGAACTTTCCAACCATTATTTTTGAAATCGGATCAATCTTTCTCAATCTGCTGCACCCCCCCCCCCCCCCCTCTTCTGCCAAGTCAGTTGATCTAGTTTCAACTTCGACTGCCCGTCTTTGCTTCGATTCAGCTACATTCTAAGTGCAATTCCTCCAACAAGTACATCAATCCTTTCATGATCGCCTATCAACTCCACTCGTGGCGAGTGACCACCGCCAAACCCCCAAATCCTAAACAAATCTGTTATATTTTCAATCAACTGTAAACGGTTGGAGTCGTTACTGGGCAAGGCGGAAGGTCATTTTATTTTGACTGCGCATGAGCATAAACGGGCGGAAATGCAATGATGAAAAGCACATGGACAACCACGTGGCAAGCGTGTCGCGTCGGTAGCTACCGCCGACGAGGAGAGTTAAGGGCATGTAT
>JAGGCT020002414.1:10000-15000 GCA_017654935.2 Phymorhynchus buccinoides | reverse complement strand
GTGTGGAGGTGTGCCACCTTAATGGGAAGAGATCCGCGCAAACCATTTTGCCGTCGTGACCTTGACCTTGACGTACGACCTTGAAAACCGAAAATCTATTTTTAGCCATATCTCGGGCACCGATCGACATAGGATGTTGAAACTTGGTATGAAGGTGGTTTGGCTTATGCCCGTTCTGATGATGGCATACCGATCAAGGTCAAGGTCAAGGTAAAAAAGATCGCTGGAGCCTGAAAATCGGAGGGTCATTTTTTTTCTCCTTCTGTCTGTCCCAAGGATATCTTTCGAACGGGTCGACCGAATCACGTCAAATTTTGTGTGCTGGTGTGTCACCTTGACCTTGGCGTACGACCTTGAAAACCGAAAATCTTTAAGGGGCCATAACTTCCACACCGTTAGTGTTAGAGTCTTCAAATTTGGCATGTAGGTACTTTGGCTTATGCCCGTTCTGATAGTGGCATACCGATCAAGGTCAAGGTCACGGTCCGGGAGATAGGTAGGCCTTGAAAGTGGTAGGGTCTACAAATTTGGTTTTACGCCATATTTTCCACATTTGTACTTGACAGAAGCGCTTCAGATTGTGTGTGGTACTGTATACCCTAGAGAAGAACACATCCGAGCATAAATGATCACCATGCTGAACTTGACCTTGAAGTGTGACCTTGAAAACTGAAATTTCCTTCTTTGCGCTATGTTTCTTCTTCAAGCTGTATCTCGTGAACTAGAAGACAAAATCCCTTCCAATTTTGTGTCAGGATGTGACAGTAATAGTATACTACGGGATGTCGCAAGTGCGTGGCATTGCTGGTGACGGACATGTCTGCCGCTCGGCGACGCCCTTGTATTTTATTGCTATTGTGGTTTCCCCTGGTGCTCAAGTTTCACCTACATCAAAGACAACCTTTGCAGCAAAGTCTGCAGAACCATCTGTCTACCCACCATCATCATCTCCTGCCAAAGATAATCCAGTTACAACTCGTTCTGGTCGTGTTTCGCGCCTGCCATCCAAATTTCGATAACTTTAATTTCAGTTTTGTTGTTCTCAAGTTTTCGCTTCGTAGTTCTCCGCTGGGGAGTGAGTAGTGTGGCGACTACATCAGAGTTGGCGAAGCATAGTTCGTCCATGTTTGTTTTAGAGTTATCTTTCTTTCCTGTTGCTATGTTGAAGAGTTCTTTCCCTTGTGGTTGTTATGCAGTAACTGTTTTGCTTACCAGCTGTTCGATCTTTTCTGAGTCATTAAAACTCGGAAATCAAACTTAAAGTCTTTGTTAATTTGAGCTTTGTGTTGTAATTTATTGAGAAGCTAAACTATTATGGTTTGCTGGGCTGGAGTTGGTTTCAAGTGGAGATGCCTTGACCATGGTATATCCTCACTCTTTTAGCCTAGAGGATTTGAGGACAGCGGGCATAGGATAGGGGAAGTTCTGAAAAGTAAAGGCCAGCCTATCCCTTTGGCTGCGCAGAATGTATTAATCAAACAAATTGCCATCATACCACATACTACATTTTCAAATAGAACAAGAAACCGCTTGACCAGCCAGCAGCACGGCAGCATTTTCGGCTCCAGTGACCTTGACCTTTGACCAATGACCTTCAGCTTCATACTTGGCCTAGATATCCTAACTACCTACCCACATGCAATATTTGAGGTTCCTAGGACCCTCAGTTCAAACGATATCGTGTTAACATAGATAGATAGTCAGTCAGTCAGTCAGATAGATTGATAGATACGTAGCCTGTGAGGAACAGAGATCCATGAAAACATTAACCGGCTTTTGCTTCGCCGCTGATGAAAAAACCCTGAAGAGAATTGGAAGAGAAAGGAGGAAATGTGTAAGAAAGTGAGATAGGAAGGTAGGAAGGAAAAAGAAAGGAAATACGAAAAGAAAGAAAGGAGGAACGAAGGAAGGAAATAAAGAAAGAAAAGAAGGAAGAAAGGAAGGAAGGAAAAAAGAAGGAATGAACGTAGAGAGACAGAAAGAAAAAAAAAGGACTGACGGTAGATAAAAAGAAAGAAAAAGGAAGGAAGGTAGAGAGAAAGAAAGGAAAGCAAGAAGGAAGGAAGGTAGAGAGAAAAAAAGAAAGTAGGAAATTAGGAAGGTAGAGAGAAAGAAATGAAAGAAAGTTAGAGAAAGGAAAGGCTTGGCCAATCTCTGCACTGAGCTTGGCCAATTTCTGCACTGAGCTTAGCCAATTTCTGCTCTGAGCGTGGCCAATTTCTGCACTGAGCTTAGCCAATTTCTGCACTGAGCTTGGCCAATTTCTGCATTGAGCTTGGCCAATTTCTGCACTGAGCTTAGCCAATTTCTGCACTGAGCTTGGGCAATTTCTGCACTGAGCTTGGCCAATTTCTGCTTTGAGCTTGGCCAATTTCTGCACTGAGCTTAGCCAATTTCTGCACTGAGCTTGGGCAATTTCTGCTTTGAGCTTGGCCAATTTCTGCACTGAGCTTAGCCAATTTCTGCACTGAGCTTGGCCAATTTCTGCACTGAGCTTGGCCAATTTCTGCACTGAGCTTGGCCAATTTCTGCACTGAGCTTGGCCAATTTCTGCACGGAGCTTAGCCAATTTCTGCATTGAACTTGGCCAATTTCTGCACTGAGCTTGGCCAATTTCTGCACTGAACTTGGCCAATTTTTGCATTGAGCTTGGCCAATTTCTGCACTGAGCTTGGCCAATTTCTGCACTGAGCTTAGCCAATTTCTGCACTGAGCTTGGCCAATTTCTGCTTTGAGCTTGGCCAATTTCTGCACTGAGCTTGGCCAATTTCTGCACTGAGCTTGGCCAATTTCTGCACTGAGCTTGACCAATTTCTGCAATTTGGCTTGGCACCCTATCAAGTGTTGGTCTGTTTTTAGAGCTGTTGGTACTGCTTCTGCCCTTAAAGCTAAGCATACTCGAAAAAAATAGTTACTTCCTTCTTATCAGTTGAGATGCAACGGACAACCAAGAACGTCAATAAATACATGGCGATAGAAGAGTTAACAATACACTCTTTATATTTTTTTCAAAGGCTTTTGACAGCATTGACTGACCTAATTTACGCTATCTTCTTTTGCAGATAGAGATTCATGGGAAAATGTTTCAAACACTTTCCACTATGCATAAAAAAGTTAAAGCAGCAATAAGAGTTAGTGATAGCATAACTGATTACTTTGATTGTTTGTGTGGTGTCAGACAGGGCTGCATTCTTAGTCCTTTGCTATTTTCACTTTTTTTTCTGAACTTCAAACTGCATTCATTGACCATCAAACACGTGGAATTGACGTATTGTCTGATGAATTAGGTATTCTTCTTTTAATGTATGCAGATCACATAGCATTAGTGTCAGAGTCTGTGTTTGATCTTCAAAAGAAAATCAATTGCCTTGAAAAATATTGTTCCAAATGGGGTCTTAAAGTAAACATGGAAAAAAAACACCTAGTGTTTTTTAAAGATGGCAGGTTTCCCAGAGACTGTGAGAAATGGTTTACGCTGGTAAACAGATCAAAGCAGAGCCTGTTTTACAACTATTTAGGTGTAATCGTTTCCGCTACTTTAAACTGGTCACAATGTGTTGACAATTTATCAGGAAAAGCCCTCCGAGCACTAGCAGGAAGTAAAAGGTTCAAGTTCAAGTATACTTTAATATCTCCCAAAGAGAAATTCATGTTAGATATGACAGAGATGCAACATAACTGAAAGAACATTAATCAAACGTGTGAAACAAAATTATATCAACCAAATAATTATCATAAAAAGTCATTACATCAACTTAGAAATGTGCACACACAGAAAGAGAGAGAGAGAGAGAGAGAGAGAGAGAGAGAGAGAGAGAGAGAGAGAGAGAGAGAGAGAGAGAGAGAGAGAGAGAGAAGATCAATAACCATTGTTATCTTATGGCAGTCAATCAAATAACAAAATTTGATCGTTTCCAAATGAATAAAGATTTGTTTAAACCAAATAGCAAAATTTGGAATACATCTCGTCACCATCAACAATCAATACACATGAGGGGGGGAAATGTGTATGGTCTTTGGTGGAATAATCATATTTTCACAAAAACAAATATAGGAAGTAAAACATCAGGGGCTTCATGCACAGTGTCACAAGAATCAGTCAGCACACTCCAATCAGTACATTCAAAACAGCCTCTCAACTCGTCCACACTCTCAGTCGTCCACTCTTTCACGCTCTTTTTCACAACAGGTTCAGTTTGTATTTTGGATCTGTAGGCAGGAATCAGTTGAACTGTGTTGTGGTCGGAAGCACCAACTGGTGGTAGAGGTAGAGATATGTATGCGTTGGAGATGTTACCATAGCATAAGTCAATAGTCTTCTTCTGACGAGTAAAACATGTAACATACTGTTTAAAGGAAGGAAGAGCTTTACGCAGGTCATTTTGTATGTTAAAGTGCTTAATGGTGGATACTGTATTTACCATTTTTTATGTCAAAATCAAACCCATTTTGCTGCATGGTTCAGAGATATGGTACACCCAACGTTATGAATCTATTGAAAAAGTTTATATTAAGGCATGTAACATGATCTTAGGTGTCGGTAGGGATGTTAAAAACAGTATACCTTTAGGAGAATGTGGTAGGTTGCCCATTTATAGTGATACATATGTATGCATGATTAGATTCTGGTGTAGACTCATTTCTTTACCCAAATGAACGATATCCAAAACAATGTTTTGACATGTTGTTAACGCATGATCAAAATGGAAGGAGTAACTGAGTTACACATGTAAGAGAGCTATTGTGTAAACTTGGCTTTGGATATGTTTGGGCTATGCAAAACACTGGCAATGTAACTTACGTCCTTGAAGTTTTCAAGCAAAGATTACAAGATGATTTCCGTCAGGGCTGGCATGATTCTGGTGCCTTAACAGACAAAACCTGGAAAGCGTATAAAACCATTGGAATTGTTGTGTTTTTGTAATCCCAAACTTTGTCTTGTGGTTCATATGACTGAATACTAACGCAGATGAAGCAACTATTCATTTCCTATGTAAAAC
>JAGGCT020002414.1:0-5000 GCA_017654935.2 Phymorhynchus buccinoides | reverse complement strand
TATCAATTCAGCTCTGAACTTACTATTAGTTAAACAGCACAGATAGTAGTTAACAGCACTTTTTGAATAGAACAGAATATAACCCACATCACAGAACAGAAAGTACTGTCCGTCTTTAATAGGATTGTCCCAGTCAACATACTCCTTTGTTATAATGTATACAACTAAAGGTGTTGTCAGGAGGACACAGCATATACTTGAAGCAACCAAGGTGACAGTCAGTGAAGACACTTTCTGTTGTCTGGAATCCTGCTTGCCTTGATGTACAGGAAGACGTGTTCTTGTTCTGACAGATCTGACCAGTGTCCACACAAGAACACTGTTGCTAATGACCAACATCATGAAAGACAAGAAGCAAATCTGAAACAGGCGAAACCAAGATGTATACCTTGCTGATCCTGTCCGGTCACAAAAGCCTTTTATAACAGCAAACTTTCTGACAACATGCCAGTTGGCCAGGGTGACAGTGATGATCATTATACCAGCAGTAATCTGTGACTTAGTCTTCGTCCACACAGCACTGACACCAAGTGACCACAGCACAGAAGCAGCTCTGAGCATGGTGAGTGAAACCAGCATCCATGCCGATATAACTTGCGCAGTGCGATTAGTCATTCTGTTCAGCCTACACTGCCAGGAGCTATGAGCACTAAAGTACATTACATTATATTTCCTATAAAGCAATCGTTCCAATGGTCCTATAATCAACACTAGCTGGTCAGACAGGGCCAGAAATGTGAAGAATACACTATACACTGATGAAGGCAGACGATGCATGGCCAGAATTATCATACAGTTCCCCACAGACCCCACAGTGAACACGATAGGATCTCCTATGTCTTTGATCTGATTCGCCACAGCCACATAGGGCTGACGTTGGTCATGCCAGGAATGTCCTGTGTTATTCATTGTGGGCTACTGGTCATGTGAACATTGAAGGTTGCTTGGGTCAGATCCGTTGTTAAACTGGTGGCAAAAAAGTCAATCAACCTTATGTAAAACAATGCAAACATCTGTCTGGATGGCTGGTACATATCTTGTAAATTATACTATTAAAGACAGTTAAGGATCACTTGCTTCGAAAATTCCACACACCATTTTGAGTGCTTTAAAGGGTACATTTTGGCTCTTTTTTAAAGTTGTAAACGTTTTCGGATACACTTGGCTTTGGTTGCGTTGTTTAGATGAACAAAAATAAATGCCAGAAATGCACTGAAAGTTCTGCATTTCTATTTAGTTTTTTAATAAATAAAACGATGCTCAGAAATATTAAAAAAAATCGTCTGCCATCCGTGGTTTTGAGTTGCGTCAAAAGTAGAAATGACGACATAGAACTGTTTTTTCGGGGTCCAACTAAAAATGACTAGAGCTTGCTCTGCAGTTGGTTGCTTCGAAGAACAAGTACCCAGATCATGTTACACATTTCACAGGTTTCCTTTCAAAGACAATCTAACTTGCTGGCTTCTGTCATAGTTTTCCCTGCATCATTGAACACATTAGTCGTTTGAACACAAGCTTAGAAGTGCATATCGACTTGAATGTCGCCTTGTGGGACACGGCGCATCAAACAAATTCTTACAATTACCGCTCCAGATGAGTTGGAGACTAACAGGATACAGCCAAAAAAGGTCAGAAAACTTTATTCATTAACCTACAGTAGTCAATAGAAGCGTATGTTTTCGCTGAGAGCCGATTTTAAACGAGCTTTCAACCAACAGAGGCCATATGACTCCTTTAAGTAACATTTATACACTTGCTGATGTTGTAATAGTATAGCCCAAAGTGCGAACTCTCATGCAATGTAAAAATATCCTACACAACATTACGAATGCACTGATGGGAGACCATTTAAGACAGTATCTTAAATGATCCAAAGGGATGCATTTGCACAGTGTCGATAAAATGTAAAGCATAGGCATGTTCACACATGACCAATGGATAAAGCTGCAACTTAATTTGTCTTCTCACTGTTATTATTTGCATGTAAAAGAAATCCAAAGACTTTTCTAAAAACGTACAGTTTGCGCTTTGGCCTCTCAGAGGCCAATGAGGACGTCACATAGATTAGAAATGTGATCAAAGACATTACTGTCAATAAAAAAAAAGGTTTCAGGTAAATTAGTGGAGCAGTTCCTTAGGCAGAAGCAGTTACGTCTTGCAAATCTAAAGTCGGGTTAAAACCGCTATATTGAAAAGTCACGTGATTTCTGACTGGCTTCCATGAAGCTATGAATATGTCTGAAGACTGCTAACATGTTTGGGCATTTACTTGCCAACGATCCTTTCAAGAATTATACTGTGAACAATCTCCATATTGTCACTGGGCCTGGTCACGTGACCAGTAACAAATTTGTCCCAAATCATTAATTGCTCATTTGTCATGGTAGGAAATCATGGGAAAAGAGCAATTAGTGTATGGGAAAAGAGCAATTAGTGTATGGGAAAAGAGCAATTAGTGGTTTTTGACATATGTGTCACTGGTCATAAGACCAAACCTAATGACAAAGTCAATGGGGTAGCTTACAAAAGTATGGAGGATGTTCACAGTATAATTCTTGAAAGGTTTGTTGTCAAATAAATGTGCAAATATGCTGAGGGTCTTCAGATATATCCACAACTTTATGGAAGCCTGTCAAACTTCAAACTTCAAATTTAAAATATTTGATTTTACAAGGATAAGAATTTAGGCTGGGCCTATTCTTCCATTCTGTCCTTGGTTCTAAGCATGCAACATGTAACTAATACTATAAACGAACATTGAGACACAGAAAGATCGTCAACAGAAACAACAAACAGTTGCAGAAATATAACAACGACATGGTAGGCAGAGCATCAACATCAGTAATAAGAACAAGCAAAACAGAAAACCAACCGACCCAATAAACAAACAAACCAAGAAATAAATGGAAAACACTACTTCCACCACAATTTACTTCTTCTACTACCATTACCACTCCTACTACCATTACCACTCCTACTACCATTACCACTCCTACTACCATTACCACTCCTACTACCATTACCACTCCTACTACCATTAATGCTACTTCCACCATCACCACCACACCACCACAACTACTACTACTACTACTACTACTACTACTACTACTACTACTACTACTACTACTACTACTACTACTACTACTACTACTACTACTACTACTACTACTACTACTACTACTACTACTACTACTACTACTACAACAGCTACTACTACTACTACTAGTCAGACATCACGTGACTATCCAAAATGGTGGTTTAGCTCCACTTTACTGATGCAAGACGTAACTGCTTCTGTCTAAGGAACTGCTCCACTAATTTACCTGAAACGTTTTTAGCGGTTGAGTATGACTAATGTTTTTCATTAATTTTTTAATCTATGTTACGTCATTGGCCTCTGAGAGGCCAAAGGCCAAATTGCGCGTTTTGGGCAAAGTCTGGATTTATTTTATGCGCAAATGACATGGGTGAGAAGAACAATTAACTCTTTGGTTTCTGTATTTAGAGAAGTTTCAACTACTGTTCATTCCTGAGAACCTCTTTAGCTGCTGAGAAAGTTTATCCCGTTGATTCCTACGGGCCTCTTTTGCTCGTGATATCATGCAGCATGATGCAACTGTTATTACTTTGCTCTTCTATAATTGCATTGCAGTGAGGGTTTTTTCCATTTTCTTACTGGGGCAAGTATTGTTTATGAAACAGAAACAGGCTGCTGAAAACATGCCGCATATTCACAATAACATAGCACCCCTTTATGCAGTTGTACTCTCTCTGGAAACCCAGGAATAGGGAGATAGAGAGCTCTATAAAGCTAGGAATCTGCAGTTGCTCCCATTCAACCTCAAAGCGGTTCTCAGGAACGAAAGAGTTAAGTTGCAGTTGTATTCATTGGTCATGTCTGAACACTGCTATCATTTATATGTTATGGACGCAGTGTGCAAATGCATCCCTTTGGATCATTTAAGGTACCGGCTTAAACGGTCTCCCATCGCCGCATTTGTAATGTTGTGCAGGATATATTTACTTTGCGTAAGGTTCAGACTTTGGGCTATAATATTACAACATCAGCAAGTGTATAAATGTCACTTAAAGCACTCAAAATGGTGTCTGTAATTTTCGAAGCACGTTGTCCGTAACATTTTTGAATAGTATAATACAAATTTAGCATATCCATTTACCAACCCCCATGATTAATTTCAAAATCAAATCAAACTCACTTTATTATTTCCCAATTTCGTTTTGCTCACATGCAAATTACGTAGTGGGTAACGCCCACACCAATGTTAAGGTATCCTTTGTGAAAAATCAAGTTTGACACACATGTTTAAGACTGTTCCCTCATCACATCAGACATGTCAAGACCAGACAAAGTGATACAGATGTGGCAGACAGTGGGTCGTGGGCATGCAAGGCTGTTATGGTGCTAAGGTGTATACCACAATATACCGAGCAGTGCAAAGAGGCCTGCCAGCCGTGAGATATAAAACAATATCCAGAGATATCATTTGCATATATTAACCCATAGGCTTAGTGTAAACGCGCGTGAGAAAAGGTGCAAGAATACACCGTTGCTATTAGAAACTTTATGTCACAGTTATATATCTCACGGCTTGCACACTCGCACGCGAATATCTGCAGTACTCAAACCATTTTTTCTTTATTTGCATCCAGTGATGTTTAGTAAAACAAAAAGCCCAAACATACTCCTAACCCTATGCCTTAACCCGATAAATGCAAAAGGTTGTTTGTGATGAACATTTTACATTGAAAAAAAATTGTGAAGAGCTACTGTTAGTGAAATTGCAAATTATGAAAATAGTGCATAACAATCAGATACTCAAGGTATAGTCACTGCAAATAGAGCCTCCTTACAGGGACGCCCAAGAACGTCATCTTAGTGAACTTACGCAATCACTGAAATTACGTCATCATTGAAAGTTCGTCATTGGCGAAATGACTATGGCCTGTGATTGCTGTGTAAAAAGAATATGTCATTGTAA
>JAGGCT020002413.1:0-25000 GCA_017654935.2 Phymorhynchus buccinoides | reverse complement strand
GAGAAATGCATCCCGTAGACATTCAATGAAATTATTGGCCTTCTCATTTGTCCCTTTCTAATCTATGATGGGAAAATTGAAATCGCCAACTATGCATACTTTGTCGTATTTGGAATTATTTGGGGATTTAAATAGTATAATAAGTTATCTGTGATTTCATTAGTTGAATTTGGGCTCTTGTACACACAGCCAATCAAAATATTCTCATTGTTTACGGTTTTGAACTCACACCACACACATTCTTGAAACTCTGATTCACCTAGATCACATTGCCTTGCATTAAGGAATTTTCTATACAAAAAATTGCCACTCCTCTGTGGGGGTTCTCATTTCTAAAAAGACTGTAGCCATCTATATCTGTAATTCTGTATCCGTAACGTTACTGCCCAAACTGGCATGACATTTGCGCTTTGATAAAATTTCGGTTAAAAAAATAATGCTTGCTTTCAACTCATCAATACGACACATTAACTCACTTTTCTTGTTTAAAGTTAAGAACGTTTGAATAGGTTTGTTTTTGTGGATGATTTGAATGACGTAACAGATGAAGTGCCTGGTATGGAAAGGTAGCTAGTTTGTTCCAGAGAGTTGGGCCTTGGAATGCAAAGGAACACTACCGCCCAAAAGATTTTGTTCTGGCAGTATGGATGCGCAAAAGGCGAGAATCAGCAGAAGAACGAAGTTGAGGAGATGAGGTATAGATTTGGAGATCTTATTTAATTAAAATAAGATGTGAGTTTATCTTATTTATTTGTTGTTCATTTATAAACTGTTGATGCGAGTTTATTATATCTATATTTATTTATCAGTTTAGCGTTTGTTGTAGAATGTATAGGCCTAAACTCCACTTCACACTATCAAACCATTTAATAGGAAGAAAATTCAGGTGTGAACTCGATTCAACTACTTGTGGCAGTGGGCCGAATTTACCCAATCAGCAAGCATTAGCGGTAATTCCACAACTGCGTGTGTGTGTTTTACTTTTAAGTAAATGGTGCTGTGGCTAGTTCCTTCTGACTTGATTGTAGGGTTTCATACAACCAACATTTTGCATTCGTGGTTTCTATTCACTATGTCAAAACAAAGTAAAGCCGAATTTTCTTCCAACTAAATGGTTGGATAGGGTGAGGCAGCTTTATGTATTTGTGTCTGTGTATGCTTGTGCGTTTTGAGGTGACTGTGTGTGTATTTCTGTGTGTTTGTGTTGGCAGGCCTACAGTGTATGTGTTTGCACACAAGGGGAGAGGGGGGTGTATGTACGATTGCGCTCTTGTGGGTTTATAGAGAAGTTTTAAGAAGATTTTGACGATTTAATATCAGGCCTAAGATGTTTTCCGAAAACTATAACTCATACACATTGTAGGTTGATTGTGTGAGAGAGAGAGAGAGAGAGAGAGAGAGAGAGAGAGAGAGAGAGAGAGAGAGAGAGAGAGAGAGAGAGAGAGAGAGAGAGAGAGAGAGAGATTATGGGGGACGGACAGAATAAAAGAGAGAGAGAGAGAGAGAAAGGGGGAGGGGGCTAGAAATAGAGAACGATAGACACAAAGAAAGAGACTGAGAGAGCAAGAGGAAGAGAAAGAAAGTGTGAAAGAGAGAGAGTGACTGAAAAAGAGAGATACAGTGAAACCTCCATTATAAGATCCCCCATGCCCACTATTCCAACAGCAAAGAAAAAAAGAACTGGCCAGACCCCGTCTCGGTGCCCCAAAAGTTCTTCGGAAGCCTGCAAGACCTGCAACATACTGCCGCCTTCATATTGGATGATGGGGTGTCCATCTGACGTACAAGAAGAAGAAGAAGCTCCTCCATTACTTATATGAGACATTGCCCTTCTTTGTAAGTATTAAAAGTACCTCCCTTATAACTCCCTCCAATTTAAGCCATCATTTTGGATGTTTTTTCTAGGTCTCATTAGGGAGGTTCCACTGATACACATGTGCATGCAGATACACACTCGCACACGCACACGCACACACACACACCAATGATATCATGTTGGGCTCAACCTTTCATTACAGGGAGTCCGTTATTTTATTTCTTTTCAGACAGTTCAGAACATGCCTTCACATCAGACACAGGCTACATACATCAACAAACGTTCAGGACCATCGGTTTGATTCACTCATCATTCGTAAATTTAGCAATCTGAAGTTTTTGTTCAAAGTTGTAGAAATGAATTCATGGTATCTAATCAGGACAATAAGCACAGGAAATGGCAAAATGCGGTGATTTTTGTGCATTCTATTTCTTCTGATGAGAAACCTTAAAATTGTTCCCTGGACAATGAAATAGGTCATTTTGCGAAATGTATGGAGTTTTGAAAAATCTTAAAACGACTGTAAAATACTTTTACTGCAACAGGTTTTGCCACAGTAACAGGTATCTTGTGAACAGTAATGATATGCTCTATTATTTTATGGCAAAAACGTTCTCGCTACCAAAAAACCCAAATTGGAAGAGCATGGTCCTCAACATACTTTTATTGCAGCAGACTGTGACACTGTTACAGATATCCCGTCAACAATGTAATGATACGCTCTGAGTAAAATTTACTGGCAAAAACGTTCTGATTTGGAAGTACATGTTGTCCTAAACGTTGGTTGAAGTCTCTATTTTCGAAGCATGCTGATTTATGTATCTTTATTTTATTGATCTGTGCAGTGGTTGAAAGGAGTATAATTGAACTCATATGGGAAGTTCTCCTTTGTAGCATACTTTGGTCCGCATTTCTCGTTTATGTCAGTGAATATCCCGTCCGGAATGGAGCCAGCTTCACTGTCAGAGTTACCTTCGCCACGTCGAAAACCGATCATGAGGCTTCTTCCGTTTGGACTATCCATGTAGGTAGCGATGTACCTGAAAGGAAAAAAAGAAAAGAAAATGACAATGACCAGTGGTCACTTTGACTTGAAATCAAATTCTGAGTTTCATGCATTGATTTTGACTAGATCTAGATCTACAGGGAACACAATCATTCTCATCACGTAGGCCAATTCCTCATACTGTGCCCAGGGTGCATCCTCACTAATAGCAGTCATAGCTACATAAATGTGCCCCGGATACATCCTCATTAATAGTTATAGCTGTATAACCGTGCCCAGGGTACACCCCCACTACTACTGGTCGTACTGTGCCCAGGGTACATCCCCATTTATAATGGTCAAGAGTTTTTGTTTTTTTAATTAACAGACATGCATACAAAGACCGCAAAGTCCTCGTTCTAAATTTGAATCAATCTCCTGATGATGCAAAGTAGGTGTAAGTCTAAAAATAGCCAGTGTGGGACTAACGGTATGAATCTATATCCCCACATACCATTGGTACCACATACTGATACTGTGGGAACATCAGTATTTGGGACTAAGCGGCGATTATGTCTTGTGGGTCTAATGGTATGTGGTACTAACTGCTGTGGGACCAGCGGTATGTGGTCAGATCGTTTGTAGAGCTAGTCTGCCGTAGATCGTCTGTAGACCTAGTCTGCTTCGATCGTCTGTAGACCTATTATAGTCTGCCGTAGATCGTCTGTAGACCTATATAGTCTGCCGTAGATCGTCTGTAGACCTAATCTGCCGTAGACCGTCTGTAGACCTGGTCTGCCGTAGATCGTCTATATACCTAATCTGCCGTAGATCGTCTATAGACCTATATAGTCTGCCGTAGATCGTTTGTAGACCTAGTCTGCCGTAGATCGTTTGTAGACCTATATAGTCTGCAGTAGATCGTTTGTAGACCTATATAGTCTGCAGTAGATCGTTTGTAGACCTATATAGTCTGCAGTAGATCGTTTGTAGATCTAGTCTGCCGTAGATCGTCTGTAGACCTAGTCTGCGTAGATCGTCTGTAGATCTATATAGTCTGCAGTAGATCGTTTGTAGACCTATATAGTCTGCAGTGGATCGTCTGTAGACCTATAGGGGAAGACGGGGTAAAAAGCGCATGGGCGGGTAAGAAGCCCACCCCAATTATCTCATGAAATAAAGAAAATTTCAGTCAAATTTGCACATGAGACGAATGCTAGACATTAAAGACCCACCACGTCACGAGTCCAAATCATGGTTTTCGCGTGTTTTCCCTCTTATAGCTGGTAAGAAATCTTCCAAGCATTAGAGGGAGTGTGACATGCGACGTGGGGGGTCTTTAACGCTCGTCTCATGGGCAAAATGAGACTGAAATTTGCTTCATTTCATGAGATAATTGGGGTGGGCTTCTTACCCGCCCATGCGCTTTTTACCCCGTCTTCCCCTATAGTCTGCCGTAGATCGTTTGTAGACCTATATTGTCTGCTGTAGATCGTCTGTAGACCTATATTGTCTGCCGTACATCGTCTGTAGACCTATATAGTCTGCCATAGATCGTTTGTAGACCTATATTGTCTGCCGTAGATCGTTTGTAGACCTATATTGTCTGCCGTAGATCGTTTGTAGACCTATGTTGTCTGCCGTAGATCGTCTGTAGACCTAGTCTGCCGTACATCGTCTGTAGACATACATAGTCTGCCGTAGATCGTTTGTAGACCTATATTGTCTGCCATAGATCGTTTGTCAGTAGACCTATATAGTCTGCCGTATATCGTCTGTAGACCTAGTCTGCCGTACATCGTCTGTAGACCTATATTGTCTGCCGTAGATCGTTTGTAGACCTATATAGTCTGCCGTAGATCGTCTGTAGACCTAGTCTGCCGTAGATCGTCTGTAGACCTAGTCTGCCGTATATCGTCTGTAGACCTATATAGTCTGCCATAGATCGTCTATAGACCTAGTCTGCCATAGATCGTAGATCGTCTGTTTCTCTCATTCCTCATGTTGTCACAGCAAGAAAGTCAGAGGCTAAGGGTAGAAGTTGAATGAATTCCGAAAAAAGAACCTGCTCCTTGGTCCAAGGAGCTTCCATGGCAGGCTCTGCCACACTCTGGCTTCAGTAGCAAAGGCGGGCACCGCGAAGGGTACTGGTCTGCAGTCGTGTTGGTCGTGAGAGTGCATGAAGTAGACCATGTTGTACAGCAGGTCAAAGCTCTTTAAGGCACCCAGGGGGTCCCTGTCGCTAAGTCCCAGGCCCTCTAAGTTCCAGGCCCGCTATGTCCCACTCCCTCTAAGCGGCTACATGTCTATGGCCACGTGTCTATATGATTTTTAAGTCAAAGTGACCACTGGTCATCTGCATTATACAAGTGCATAAAATAATCTGGTGACAGGAAATAAGCTGTTAAGAATCAAATTTTGATTTTTAAGTCAAAGTGACCACTGGTCATTATCACTGACCACAGGTCATCCACACTCCTCTGGACTTTCTCAATGGAGTCAATGCAGGTCGTTGTGTTGGAGTCCCATACAGGACTACCATAATCCAGGACAGATTGGACAAGGGCGTTGTATAGTGTCACCTTTACCTTGCGACTGCAAACCTTAAGTTCCTCCTGACAAAGTCTAGAATCTTGTTTGCTTTACTCACATGAAGGTCCTATTTCAACTCGTTGGTTAGAGTCACTCCTAGATAGCTTGCATTTGAGACACTCTTCAGCACGTGTCCATGGAGGATGTAGTCTCTGGCTAGTGTCTTCCTGTTCCTTGTCATGTGCAGCACTGTACACTTCTATGGGTGGAAAGACATTTTCCAACGTTCTTCCCATCGTGCAAGTGTGTCGAGATCTTGCTGGTATTCTGTGCTGGAGACGTCTTTATGGCAGACTGTGTCATCTGCAAATAGGTGTATCGTGGAAGCCAGGTTGGTGGGCAAGTCATTGATGTAGAGAAAGAAGAGGCTGGGTCCAAGGACGGAACCTTATGGGTCGCCAGATTCCACAGGAGGCAAATTCCGATCTCGTTCCTCCTACAACAACCGACTGCTGCCTGTTACTCAGGAAACTCTGGATCCATGCATTGACCTTGCCAACGATTCCTTATTGTCTGAGTTTGTGGATTATCAGGGCATGACTGACTTTGTCGAATGCTTTTGAAAAGTCCTTGACGAGAACGTCGACTTGTTTGCCCTGCTCCATTGCAGTTTATTGTTGCTGCTTTGTCCACAAAGCCAAGTAGTTGTGACTCATAGGAGCGAAGTTTCCAGAATCCATGTTGCTGAATCCGAGATCCTTAAGAGGTCTATATCAATAAGCCTCCCCTTTATTGTTTGTGTTTAAAACGGACAATTCTCTCAATACAAGTCTTTATCAATGTCTCACCATTTAGTCTTAAATTCATTTAATCCACACACACACACGCGCGTGCGCGCGTATGAGAGATAGGGAGAATGTGAAGACTGGGCCGACAGAGAAGCTGAAAGAGGAAGAGAGAGAGAAAAAGGGGGGGGGGGGAGAGAGGGGGAAATGAATGTGAATTAATAATTATAAAATATGGGCTTAAAACGTACATAAACAGAAAAAAGAAGAACAAGTGAAAAGAAACACACACACACATATGTCTAAAAACACATACTCGTCCATAGTGCAAAAGAAAAGAGAACACAACGAGAGAGAGAGAGAGAGAGAGAGAGAGAGAGAGAGAGAGAGAGAGAGAGAGAGAGAGAGAGAGAGAGAGAGAGAGAGAGAGAGAGAGAGAGAGAGCCTGCCTGTCGTGATGAGAGATGAGGTAGCTGATGACAGATCCTTCGTATTTACAACCTTTTTCTTCCAAGTTGCAATGTTCCTGGAGTGTGTGACAAGTGTCTTGATTGGAATCAAAGTATGATATATCCTGTGTCACTTCATTCGATCCTTCGTCCTGGCAGACAAAAGAGAGAGAAAAGGTGAAGTGTTAGGAAATGTGCATTATCTCCTGCCACCTCCCCGCTTTTTCTCTCGCTTACACATCGCTTATTACTAACAAATACAATTAATTGATAACTAATGATCAGCGCCATGCACATAAACTCGTGTTACCTTTGCCGCGCTACAGCATGGTGGGAAAATTAAACTTTTAGTTGACTTTTTTTTAATCTCCACATAGATCCACCCTTCTGTAAAAAGGTAGGCATTCTTACTTTGGAATATGTGTAGACACGATAAAAAGCTATGCAAGCTATGTTTAACTTTAAGTTTAGGATGACTGTATATAAAATATTTACTATGTGCCTTAGGGGCCTCAATATTGCCTTGCTGCTGCTATTTGCCTTTTCAAGTGTTTACACATGTGCCTGTCTCTCTTTCATATAAAAAAATGCTTTAATACATAGTAAAATATTTAATTAAGGATTAGACATTTGATTTAAATTTGATGTTCAGGGAGAGGGATAGAGAGAGAGAGAGAGAGAAGAGAGAGAAATGAAATGAAAATTGTTTTAATGTATTCAGGCGTCTGCCCATTTTCAGGGAGCTCAGTTACAAAAATACATCACGAATAAATATCCAAAGCACATTTGACATGCATATTCCATACAACAAAATAAGCACGGCACGTTGCAATAATTACAAAGATGCATTTGTCAGTTTTTGCTCTCTCAGTTTAAAAGCTTTAAAGAAGAACAAAGCTAGTTTCCTTATAGTTGGGCCAACTTGACAAGACATCAAACTTATGAATTTATTGTTCTGGTTATAATATATATTGGGACATTTCGCATAACATTTGGCCTGAAAGCATCATACGTATCACACTGAAAGCACATGTGAAGTTCGTTTTCTTCAAAGCCAGGACAAAAAGGACAATCATTATTATCTGTACAAATATGTCTGTTTTTGTAAACTCTTAGTTCACTTATTCCAAAGCGTATTCTTATCAGTACATCTCTAAAATATTTTTGATCCACACAATCTAAATAAGCCTCATGAGTAACGATTAATTTGAAACGTGAATATGGTTTAAATAAGCTTATATCACTCTCGTTTATATCTGATTGCCATCCTTGGTAAAATACATCTACAAGTCTCTGTTTTACCAAAAGTAAGAAACATTTCTCATTTTTGTTACCCCTTGAGCTAGCAAAACAAAACAAAACCCTAAACTCTGTAACATTATTCTAAGTTTGGATACCCAGTTCACTTTTCTTGCATCATTGAAATTCATTAACATCTGATAAGATTGTTTAGGCAAGCGTGTATTCTCCATTTTTAGTAATCTAAACAATATTTAATTAACAGCACATACATGACAATTCACCTGTAGCGGATACCTCCCAAGGTCTCCACAAATCATGTTATTGGGAGTATGACTACTTACATTGATTTTACAAGCAAGTAAATGTACACTCTCAACTGGATTGTTTTCTCCCATATTTCAGAAGAGTATAAGACCATTGGCTGAATCTTTACATCAAATAGTTTGAAAAACGTTTTTCTAGATAAGTTTTTGAATTGATTATACAATCTAAAAACATTAAACAAAGCCTTTTTTTCCTTTTATAGCCAACTGTCTGGTATTTTCAACAGAGCTCATTGCAGTAAGTATAGTGAACGTGAACCCTAAGTAAACATACTTATTGACAACCTCTAAAAGGGGCACCACCAAAGGACCATTTCTCATGCGTACTCAGGTGTCCCCCTTTTCTAAAGACCATAATCGTGGTATTGTCTCTGTTTATATTAAAGCCAAGTTCTGTGCACACTTTAAAGACACAGTCAATCTGAGTTTGGAGTCCATGTGGAGTGCAAGATAACAACGCTAAGTCGTCAGCAAATAAGATAATAAAAAGTTCGTCCAAACCAGGCAAAAGCTCGATACCATGCTTACCGTGAGTATCTAAGCAAGAAAAGAAGAGAGAGAGAGAGAGATGGGGAGGGGGGGGGGGGGGGTGCAGACAGATACAGAGATTGAGAGACTTAGGGGCTTACCACTGTTATGAAGGCTTTCATTTTTTCAATGCCCTGGTACACATCCGAAGTTGCAGCAACGGCATACATGTCATCTGTACACACACACACACACACACACACACACACACAGTTCAATGTTTTATTTATCACAACAAACTTTTGTTCGTCTGAGCAAACATTTTGTTGCTGACTACTATTAGTCCCGGTGTGGATCTCTATTAAAATTAGCTATACCCTGTTTTGATACATATTTATAAAAGATAACAGCCGCACAGCCGGGCTTCCCACTCCACACATATTATACGAGCTTTCGCTTTATTCAAAGAGAAATCTCAGTGAATAGTTGAGCTCCGTACCCCTACTCTGAAGAACTGAAAAGTTGGTGCATTTGAAATGCCGAATTTAATTTTTTTTTCTGTCTAATGTCTGTATGTGTGAACCTCAGAAACAAAACCAGTTAACAGTAACTTTATGAAATGTTCTGTGTTCTCAACAAAAAACCCACAAAAAAGTAATAACATGTGCTGATTTACTTTTTCTCCCAATGGGGGAGGGATAGTGCCTTATGCAAAGACAGCTGTTTCGATCTGTGAAGATGTCATCAGTTGTTGTTGTTGTTTGTTTTTTTTATTAATCTTTTTTTTAAAAAGCACAGTGGAATTATTACATTTGAGACATTCAATAATCAATATCACAGACATACATGTAAAAACACATGTGAAAAGCAATCTGATATATCAAAGATGTATGGGAAACTCAACATGACAAGTATATTAACTTTCAATTAAGTTTGTATACAGAAACCATTTTTTGAAAAAAACAAAAAACCTCATGTCCATAGAGTAAACATATTTTTCAGTTTGATGCATATTCTTCACATCTCTTATAAAACATTGTACATTCGGTGTTACTTCATTTATTCTACATTTATAAATAAAGTATTTTGCATACAGTATAATCTGGTCAAATCCTTCGTCTGTTTTACATTTTTCATCATATCCAAACAAAACCAATTCTATATTAAAATATAATCTTGCACAATTTTCACATTTTCTCTTCAGTACACATTCTAGTTCTTTCCAAAATATTTGAGCATGCTGGCACTGCCACAAATGGTGTTGTACTGTATCTTTTTCCTTTTAGCAAAATGAACACTGATCATTATTTGTTAGACCCATTTTCTTTAATAAGCTGTTTGTTACTAATATATTATAACATATTCGTATTTGAAACCATTTTAGTTTGATTTCTTTAATTTTCTTTACTTGTTTCATGACACCGCACCAATCAACAAGAATTTATAATTTGTCTTCCCATTTCATAAAAGAACTTATATCATATATAAATTCTTCCCCTAAAAGCAGATTGTAATAAACCTTGCAGCCCTTTACTTTACTACATATAATTTTTAATGCTTTTGTTGTTGGGTAGTATTTTCTGTCTATTAATTCAATGTTCTGCTTTTAAAATAATAATTTAATAGACTTTATGCAACCCATGTAATCTAAATAATTTACTTTTATTCCATACTTATTTGAAAAGTCCATATGGTTTAAGAAATGTCCATTTTCATCTACGACATCTTTCACTAAACATATATCTTTGTGCAGCCAGTTTTTGTAGCAGAAAGTTTTAGTTCCTATTTTAAATCTCTTATTATAAAAAAAATTGGTTCAGCTAAGGCTTCTGGGGGGTGTTTTAACTCTACTCTTTCATGAAGAATATGACATGAAAACATCTCTCCAAAAGGTTTTACATTTGGACTTGCTAAACTTTTCAGGGCCATAAATATCAATTTGTTTTATTTCAGGACACTGAGAGGCCAAGATCTTATTCCACTTTGCTTTTCCTAAGTATATCTTCCTCATCCACATAATTTTCAAAGCCTGTATATATGCACTTATGTCTGGTATTTCCAAGCCTCCATTCTCTATCCTGTTTACTGCATAGCATGTTTTGATTTTGTCCTGCTTATTTTCCCATACAAATTTAAAATATTTGAGTTGCAACTCTTTTATTTCTTTGTCTGGAGAATTTGGTAAAAGAATCCATAAATATATCAACTTTGAAAGAATGACTGATTTTAATAGTGCGATTTTACCCATAGGTGTGCATACTCTTTTTGACCAGATATTAAATAGCTTAGTTACCTCAATTAATTTATCTGCTGTTTAGTTCTGTAATTTTTGATAAATCATTTGAGAACCAAATACCATCAACAGCATCTTGAAGCTTCTGAGTAAGTTTGTCAAACGCATCCTGAAACGCCATCTCGAGGCCTTCTTCTGATATTGATAGCTTTTTGCGTGGCTGCTTATCACTGGAGAGACTTGTGTCACTTTCTGACGATAGATTTCTTTTACCTCTTGACTTTGGAAACCACGAAAAACTACTCATTTTATAATGTCCCACCAAAACACATAATTGAGTTGTTACCTGTCTTAACGTTACTTTCGTTCGTTCGTTCGAATGTTGTTGCCTTCACAGCTACATAAGTCTTAGGCTAGTCTTCACAATGTAGAATCGCGCTCAAACCACCGTCTTTGATCTGGGTTGATGTTGTGATTAGGATTCCAAACGAAGGAACAAAACCAAATAAAATGTCTTACTTTGCGGACAGCACATCATTCTCTCCCTCTCCCCTCCTCCGCAGACCATTGACCAGAAGAATCTCTATTTTTTCATCATGACTGACGGTCCTATTATTCTTTGCAAAACACTCTTAGCTGCTTTCACAGCCTAGGCCTAGGCCTAGACCAGTGAACTGAAGAAACTGTTGAAGCCGACGCCTACTGCTTCTAAAAATAGCCCGTCAATCTGGTTCTTGTTGACTAGGCTAGTGTGCAGCGCGGCGAAGAGAGGTCTGTTCAGCTCGACGGTCGCTCACCGAATCAAGATGTCATCAGTTTGCATGATCGGCCTGCAATTTGACTGTCCATTGGATGTCAACTTGAGCAAGAAGACATTCTACAAGAGAATGGTGTCTCCTTTGCACCAAATCAAAAATCCACATTAAAAGCAAACCAGCACAAAGTTAAACCAGAAATAGTAAAACTCTTATGAAAATCTTATTATTATGTAAAATGAAGAAAATAATAATTTTCTGAATTTTTATTTTCAAAAACTAATAGACATGACTAGAGAGGGCCAACTACTGAGATGATATCCAAAATAAGGATAAAAATAGTAGTATGTCATGGTGGAGATTTTATTTCAAATATCTCTCTCTATGTATATATATATATATCAATTTGAAATAAAATATCACTATACTGCTGTGCACTGTGCCTCTGATCTAAAGGACTTGAAAGTTAGAGCATTTGAAATGCAAAACTAGTAACATTTAATCAAACCTTTTTGTCTAAATGTCTTTATAATCGAACATTAGAATCAAGACTTGTTACAATAACTTGTTATCTTGATCTATGTTCTAAAAAACATAGAGTGCTAGCTTAGCTGAAGAAGTGTATTTACATGTTTGTTTGTGCATATATACTGCTCAACATTTTCTAAGGATATTATCTTTAAGCCAAGCCCACACTGAACGGGGACCGTGGGAGACATATCCTGCCCTCCCTCCATTCTCTGGTTCAGTCATGCGCTGTGGGATCACGTCACGTGCACTGAACCGCCAGTGGCCTCCCAGCAGATGACGCTGATGAAGGCCCCTGGAAGTTCCAAAGTAAGCTAATTTATTTTGCTTGAGTGTTTATGGTTAAAATTCTTCTAATATATTATCTTTAGCATACAAAATTATTAAATATAAATATAAAGCCATTACTTTTGTATCTTGTTCAGTTTAATTAACATGTCGTCTTCACATTTTGATAGAAAACAAGGTCTGAGAATGATTTGATTGGCCTACCTCAAGGAACGTTTGTGATACCCCTTCAAAATGCATATAAAACAACCGAATGGAGCATATTTTTCATTTTCATAATTTTTTTGTGGCACGAAAAGTCATGGATAAGCATGTGCGAGACCCTGTCACTGCAATTCCAGCTTGGAAACGCCATTTTGTGTTCTGGACGAACTTTTGAAGCTCCTGCTGATCCAGGGTGTTCCACTCCTTTAACAGGCACTGTTCTGGGTCATGTAGACTTCTGAGTTGCTATCACCGGCTTCTAACGGCTGCCTGGAGCATGTTTCAACATTGTTCTATCACACTGAGGTCTCTGGATTGGGAAACCTGCCTCATATGGACGATGATCTCCTGCTGCAGGTGCGCATCAACAACCCATGCTCAATGAAAAGATGCATTATCATGCTTGAAGATGACGTAATTTCAGATCATGCCAGCAGATTTGACGTGGACATTGATGACCTCATTCTTGCAAGGAACAGCTATTAGAGATTCCTTTTGAAGAATTTGTGACACTATTGTCCCGACCATGCCAATGCAGGCCCAAACCGTCAAAGACCCACCTCAAGATTTGTCATGCACTCTGACTCACATTTCCTGGTTATGCTCTCCTGAGATTCTCAACACTCTGGCAAGATCATGTATGAAATTAAGACTGATCCTGAACTCGTTGGTGAAGAGAATTCATGTCCAGTTTCATAATGTCAACATTGTGTAGTTTTGGGCTCTCAAAAGACAGCATTGCTCATGAGCTGGAATGAGCAGGGTGCCCAAACATGCCCAGGAGGGAGCAAAGGCAGCATCATGGAGTCTGTTCCTCACAGTTGGAATGGAAATGTTCCGCACTGAGGCATTCAGCAAATCAAAATGCTGCCGGAGAGCGTGTGTGAAACTATTTTGGCAGGCCTGACAAAAGCAGACAACGTCTCCCACATTCTGCCACCTTCACGGTGTCTATCAGCAGTACCAGCCTCATGGTAGTGAATCCCAGCTCTGGAAGCGACGCATTGCGATATTCCAAACATGAATGACACGAGTCTGTGAACAGCTGTTCTCCAGCATACCAACACAGAAAGACAACTCTTTGCGTGACGTCATTATCTCACTTTGGGCATGAAACTTTGTCTCTTGTACGATGTTTACGATATGAGCAGAAAATGTCGTTGATTCTGATGATTTTACTCACTTTATATGTTTTCACTCCATTTCAGTAGAATTACACTTTTGCGGGGTGACATGCGAAAATCACGTGATGCACATGAACAGGAAGTTGAATAAAACAAGTTTGATTGAGCTTGTGTTCACGGATGACTGCTCTTTCCGGTCATATAATATTTATTGCTTACAATTACACCACCTTTTAGCAATCAAGGAAATAATAGTCTATCCTTAGCAAATTTTGACCAGTGTAGAGTAGAAAATTTGAAACAAATCCCAAACATTCCGAAAAAATAGTTCTTTGGTTAATCACAATGTTCTCGTCTTTCATGCACTGATCAATGCTCGATTAAAACTCGCTCCTTCATAACACACTTAGAGAACGGTGGTGAACGAACGAAAAATGGTGTTTTACGTCCTCTCGGTCATATAGACACATATGGGACATTTGTAAATACAAAGATGGTGGGAACAATACTGGCTGCAATGCCCGGAGGCAGTGCAACACCAGTAAAGTCCCGAGCTTTTAACAATATAGATAAGTGTAGCGGTAATCACGCCTCGGTTAAACCTCATCGGCTATGGTACCGCCACATAATTTTTAACTATGCAAAGAGAAGGGTGGTCAGTCAGTTCTTACCTTTTACAAAGTTTTTATAATCATCTGCAGTAGCTTCACTCGTGTCACAGCCAGCCCACTCGTCACTGCGGGACAGTCCACACAGCGTCAGCATCAAGACCAGGATGACCAGAAGCGCAGTATCATCTTTTGTGGACCAGAACATTCTGAAGATGGTTTTTGATCAACTTACCTGGAGGAAAAAAAATTATGTTTACCGTACTCAATGTTGTAGAACATTGCCAATGCCTGTTAGACCGCCTCAGACTATTCAGTTTAGTCGAATGAAAATGGTCATGAGCTTTCTACAACTGAAGGTTTTACTGTGTACCAAGTCGAGTCATTTGAAATGGCTTTTATCACTGGTTGATATTAGCCTGTATGAAAGGGCCAATGGTGAGTGAGAGCTGTACTATACATGATTTTCTGCAGTATTGGAATATTATGGTACAGCTGACTACGACTGGAAGACTAGGGGGCATTTGCAATTTGCACTGGCTCTAGTGCAGCAGCTAATGGGATGGGTTGGTCTTTGGGGACCTTCCCCAACGCCAACTCTCGTCCTCAAATCCCTTTGATCGAGAGTGGGGATGTACCCTGGGCAAGGCTTCTCCACTATAAACGAATAATAGCCCAACCCGCCAGAATAGCAACTGCCCCCTCTGCTACCTGGCAGTCATTGTTGGAAACGACAAACAGGCAACAACAACATATCAAGTCGAGTAAAAATTTTGGTCAGATGAATATACTTTGCTGAATATCTCCCAACCAGTCGAAAAGAATTGCCAAATACACCATTTCCCCTTTGGATTTCTTGAGTGATTGGGGGCAAACAGCCAATGAAAAGTCACGCCACACTTAAATACTTTTTTTTTAAAGAAAAGGATGGCTTAGTAGCTTTTGGCCTAGTTTTTTTTGGGGTAATCTTCTCCTATTCTAAGACAAGGAAAATATGAACACATACACATATAATATCATTTTGTGTTTTAACAGAGGAGACAGGATGTAAACTTTTAATGTCTAGCATACTGTATACATTGTTTCGTTAAAAAAACAATCTGTATCTCTACATTAATAACTACGACATTTTCATTTGAGAGAGATAATCTTAGTTTATGAAATCATCATAATCGTCACCCACAGTCATTACCCTTAACCATAGATCAAATCAGCCATTTTTAAGGACATAAAAAAACAAGAAATTGGACCGTCGGCGATTATTGAGGGCTAAAATTTCAATATTTGGAATCAAAACAGCACACCTCTTTAAAAAACAAAAACACTCATAAATCAAAGAGGTATGGGCATTCTGTTCAGCATATAGTATTAACCGTGATATTAACAGAGTGATAGCAGATGAAAGTACAGTGGAGCCTCCCTTATAAGACCTTAAAAAATCATCCAAAATGAGGTCTTGTAAAGGAGGGGTTTTATAAGAGAGGGGATTTTAATACTTACAAAGAAGGGCAATGTCTCAGAGAAGTAGGTCTTGTATGGGAGGGAGTCTCAAAATGGGAGGTTTTATAAGGGATGTTCCACTGTACTAGCGTGTCAAAAGGTACTAGGGTGAGTCAAATTAAGGACAAACTGACCAGGGGTAATTGGATCAGCTAAAGTCTTAAGAACTTATGCAGCATGTAAGCTGCTTGAAATGTATTTTTTGACACACACAAGGCAACCCGTGTTGTTTAAATCTATGGTTTAGAGAGTGGTCAGGTCAGGTCAATTAAGACGACTAGGCCTCGCGGCCTCTCAAGCATTTTTTTTTTCCCTTCTTTCTTTTTTAAAATTAAATTCAGTTGGCACAGCTGTGACGGTTTTGGTAGACTATTAGTCATACTATTAGTCAACACAGTTTTGCCCTGATGTCAGTCATGCGCATGAGTTTGTGTGTCTTTGTATGCATGCTTTTTTTTTAATGTATTCTTCTAGTGAATAATGTTTTTAATGTGTTTATTATGCTAGTTGAATTGTTCTGGTTTTAACAGAGGGAAACAGAGGAAGGGGGGGGGGGGGGGGGGGGGGGGGGGGGGGGGGGGGGGGGGGGGGGGTCGAATTGAATTTGTATTGCTTAAAGTCCTAGAACTTTTATCTTAGAAATGGTTTTAGTGCTTTTATCTTAGAAATGTGAATGTATATTGCTTAAGGTTTGTAGTGCTTTTTCTTATTATTTCTTATTATGTTCTATTTGTTTCCTTACGCTCTGTCTACCTGTCCTCTCTCTCTCTCTCTCTCTCTCTCCCTCCCCCCCTTCCCCTCTGTCTCTCTCTCTCTCTCCCGCCCCCCTCTCTCTCTTTCTCTCTGCCTCTCCGTCTTACTCTCTGCCAAAGTTTGCCCTGCCCACTTGTCTCTGCCTTTTTGTCTGTCTAACCCTGACCCCCCCCCCCCCCTTACCCCTCCACCTCCTCCCTGCCTCCTCTCTCTCTCTCTCTCTCTCTCTCTCTCTCTCTCTCTCTCTCTCTCTCTCTCTCTCTCTCTCTCATGTGTTATTAAATAATGTTACTATTATTCTATATCAATGTTATGAAACATGGTGTGTCAATGGGTTAATTTTTTATTTATATTTTTATATGGTTTTATCAATGTTTGTAAAGCGCTAAAAGCTTGCTTTTAGCATGATTTGTATCGCGCTATATAAGTCAAATTATTATTATTATTATTATTATTATTATTATACTGGTATTTTAATTTACTAAGGTTTGTGTCTTTGTCCGGGAGATTTTTGAATTTGTTAGTATCAGGTGCAAGTTTTGTTTGAGCAGGAAGTGCGTTCCAATAGTTACTCTGTTTCTGAAAAAGTGTCTCCTGATGTTAGGTCAACTGTATTGTGTTAGTATTTTTAATTCATGATTTTTAGTCTTTGAAAAATTTGAGATCTGGAACAAGCTTTTGTTAGCATTGTCAGGACCATTAAGAATGTTATATACATTGATTAGGTCACCACGAAGTCTTCTGTATTTCAAGGATGGTAAATCAAGTTTGTGTAGCCTTTCACTATAATCAAAATTTTTAAGACATTTTATTAATCTAGTAGCTCTCCTCTGTACACGCTCAATTGAAACTGATTGCCGTTTTATATATGGATTCCAAATTTGGTTCCCATACTCCAGATGTGGTCTAACCAAACTTTTATATAGGTTAATGAACACATTATTATTTAGTCCTGTAAAAGTTCTCCTGATTAACCCTAACATTTTATTAGCTTTGTTTACAGCTGTTGTATATTTCTATCAAATTTCAATTTAGGATCAAATATAACTCCCAAGTCCTTTTCTTCTACACAAGTGTCTAATATATGTTTGTCTGTGCCATGAGATATTTCATATTCTCTTAGTGGATTATTTAACCCCAAATGCATTACTTTACACTTATTTGCATTAAAATATATAGTTTCCATTTTCCCAACCAGTCAATAAGTTTGTTTATATCATTCTGCAACACATCTGATTTATCAGAAGAGTTATAAATTTTAGTATCATCAGCGAACACTTTGCATACGCTTTGTACTTGATCTGGCAAGTCATTGATAAAAAAAATAGTAAATAAAATTGGTCCTAAAATGCTTCCCTGTGGTATACCACTCAATATATCAATATCTGATGATAGATTATCTCCAACCCGTACTTTCTGTTTTCTTCCTGTTAAAAAATCCTTTACCCATAATAAAATGTTGCCCATTATGCCATATGATCTTAATTTCAACAAGAGTCTTTGGTGAGGGACAGAATCAAAGGCTTTTCGAAAATCTAAGTAGACTATGTCGAAGGCTTCTTTATCTTCTATGAGTTTAGTGAAATCGTCCATAACCTCAACTAGTTGTGTCATACAAGAACGTCCTCTTCTAAAACCATGCTGGCAATCTGAATATAATTTATAATCTGTCATATGTTTCACGATAGAGTCTCTTACAAATTGCTCTAACACTTTGCACACTATGCACGTCAAGCTAACTGGTCTATTATTTCCAGGGTCAGTTTTAGTTCCCTTTTTATATATAGCTGTTACTTCGGCTGTCTTCCATTGTGATGGTAATGATCCTGATTCTAAGCTTTTATTAAATAATATTGTCAGCGGCAGTGCTACGTGATTACAATAAATACGCAAAATTTGAGGGGGGAAAATGTCGGTGCCACCTGACGTCCATCCACTAAGATTGATGTAGTAGTCCGGGGGTCAAAGCTGACCACCTTGCAATGCATCATAAAGTTTTGTTCTTTGCACTTTTCATCTCCATTTTCATTGCTGATTTGAAATCCGATGGGGGGCCGGGCTGAAAAGTTTAAGCAATTTGACTTATTGACAAATATCCAAGATGGCCACCAGCAATATGAATAAATGCAGGCCAAAGACATCATTTGTTCAGTTTAAAGCTACAAACTGCATGGAAACTTTGCTAGTAGCAATTTAAAATTAATTTGTAAAGTTACATGTAAAATACTACCAGAAGATATTTTTAAAAACTGCTGTTTGGTGTCACTGAGCAGCAGACATTCCCTCAGCCACTTTTCCGCTCCTGCTTCTCTTCATTGGATCCGGCACTTAGCTCATTGCGGACGAATTCCGAGTATACTCGGAACAGGAGAATGCCAGACAGGGCCTAATTCCGAGTATTCTCGGAACAGGAGAATGCCAGTCAGGGCCTAATTCCGAGTATTCTCGGAACAGGAGAATGTCAGTCAGGGCCTAATTCCGAGTATACTCGGAACAGGAGAATGCCAGTCAGGGCCTAATTCCGAGTATTCTCGGAACAGCAATTTCTGAATCTTATCTAAATCCACTTTTTTTTTCAAACCAAACCATGTTTTTCGAGTTACTTCTCTTCATTACTCTTCATTTCACTTATGTTTGGCACTTCTATTTCACTCTTTAATGTTAAAAATGTGCAAACATTGGCCCTATACGAGCCTCACAAAATACTCCAATGTATTTTCATTAACAATGATTGTAATAAGGAGACTAATGATTCTGATTTTAATGCAAGTAACCATGATTTCAAAGCGAAAATTAAACTTGGGTCAACTAGTAATGTTGTCAAAATTGGAATCATTCACAGTGCTGAGTTTTGTTGCGTTTCTTATTTGTTATATTATTTTTTAGGCAACCCCAGGCCAGTAATGATGTTTGTCTAAGGCAGTGATGTCCTGAAGGGGTTAACATGTTAGCGTGCGAAATAGTGACAAAACAGTATTTTGCACACCTGATACTAACAAATTTGCACCAAACTATATAAAGCACTAGTAAGGCCGCATTTAGAGTATGGCAACAATATCCTAAACATAAATATCAATCAGTAGCTGTTGAAAAAGTTCAACGAAGGGCTTCAAAGCTTCTTCATAAATGCAGAAATATGAATTATGAAAACAGACTTCTTTATCTTAATCTATATTCCCTTAAAGGCAGAAGAGTCAGGGGAGACCTGATTGAAGCATATAAAATATTTAATGGTCATGTTGATTTGTCATGGGATGATTTCTTTACATCTGTACAATATGATAGAACAAGGAATTCATATGGTAAGGTTTTTATTAAGCGATATAATACTAATTTTTTAGAAAATATTGTTTCACTAACAGAATTGCTAACCTATGGAATGATTTACCAGTGGACCTAAAATGTGCACCCAATACTAATACATTCAAAAGTCGCCTGGATAATCATCCACATTTTATAAATATATTTAGCAGCATTGATTAAAAAATTGCATGATAGGAAAATTCAACCGTATTACACCTTGATCAAAGAAACATTCAAGTTTGATGAAACGATGGGACTGCCAAAAAGCTTGACGGCTTATTTGGTCCCTACCCTACTACTACTACTACGCTAGGAGCAGGCTACTGTTTATATGTTGATGCTCTACAGCGCTCTGCACGACCCAGACTAAACAGATATGGGTTTTCCCGCCAGAGACTGGTGGCTGTACTTGTGCAGTTTGCTCCTTGCAAATCCTACGCACCAGAACCAAACCCTGGCCCTATTAACGATGTCAAGGTCAACGCCCCATCACACAACAAATCGCCCATGAATTTATCCCATTCTCAGTCCTGGCTATGTGGAACTTGCGACAGGGGGGTTGCTTGCGAGAAATGCGGCCAATGGTTCCATGGAAGATGCCAGAGTATTGATACCATGCACTATCAAGAGCTGTGTGAAGATTCTGCTGCGCCATGGTACTGTGCCATTTGTGGCAGCCCAAATAGCTGCACAATTTTTTTATCTGCATGGATTAGACTAGACTCACTCCTTCCCACATGACCACCTTAGCCCCTCCGCCTCTACCCCCACTGAACAACAATTCAAGCCATATCAATCAACTCCAACCCGCTCTAGCCAGCAAAATAAGTGGAAAAACAGGCCTTTGAGAGCCATAAATGTCAATTTCCAATCCATTACTGGGAAAAGGGCAGAGGTCTTCAACCTAATCGACAGCTTAAAACCTGACATTATCATAGGATCTGAGACCTGGCTGAAACCTCACATTGCCTCAGCAGAAATCCTACCTGACAACCATAATGTGTACAGGAAAGACAGGCAGGACCAAACCGGCGGTGGGGTCTTGATTGCGGTGCACAGTAGCTTGGATAGTTTCCCTGTTCCTGAGCTGGAAGTTGATGACTGCGAGGCGCTGTGGACAAAAGTAAAGCTGAAGGGGGTGACGCACACTCTATGTTTGTGCCTACTACAGACCCGACAAAGCTGAAGAATTCAGCCTGAGAAAGTTTGAGGTGTCAGTACGAAGGGCTACGACACTTAGAAACGCACACCTTCTTATTGTACGCGATTTTAGCTTCCCAGGCCTGGATTGAAATACAATATCCCTCAAGCCAAGATGCCCATGTGCTGCCCTACACCGAAATTTCCTTGACATCATAAACGACAATGGTCTTGAACAGCTGGTCAAGGAACCAACGAAGATAGAAAATACTCTGGACCTATTCCTGACAAACTCGCCACAGCTGTTTCCTAGAGTGGAGGTAGTGCCAGGACTTTCAGACCACAGCATTCCGTACTGCGAAATAAACATCAGTACAGTAAAAAAAGAAGATGGCACCACGACTGACCCCCCTTTATGCCAAAGCATACTGGGACAGCCTGAAGAAAGTGGCCACTACTCTCAGCAACAATCTACTGCAGGACCAAGATTCCTCAACAACAGAACAACTGTGGGCTACATTCAAGACCACCTTAAAAGAAGCAATGTACTCACATATCCCCCACAGGACTATCAGTGTGAAACCAAAGCTCCCGTGGTTGACGGATGAGATCCGACACCTCATTCACCGGAGGGACAGACTGTACAAGAGAATGAAGACGACGGGCTCCGAAGAACTGAGGGAGGAAGTGAAGACCTTACGTCGTGACATTTAGAGGAAGCTCCGCCGCTCCTACTGGAACTTCTTAAACGGCATCTTCACCGACTTGAATCCAACCAATCCCGCTGCAAAAGAGAGGTTTTGGGCCTACATCAAGCACCAGAAGGCGTCAAACGTCGGTGTGGCTCCCCTCGGTCGCCTAACTTCCAAGCCAGTGGAACAAGCCGAGGTTTTAAACCAACAGTTCCAGTCAGTCTTTGGCAAAGAAGAAACCTTCACAGACAACGAGAAAAAAACGCTGAACTAAACAGGTTCTTTTGTCCTTTTTAATAAAAGAAAAACACAACGTTTCAAGGAATATCCTCGCTATCAAGTGAAAATAAAAGAAAGTAAACCTGTTTTGTCCTTTTTAATAAGAGAAAAACACAACGTTTCAAGGAATATCCTCGTTATCAAGTGAAAATAAAAGAAAGAAAGTAAAGATCATATATTGAAATAGCAAAAAAGAAAAGACTGAGCAGATTTCAAAATAAATGCGAGGGCTGGTAAAAAAAATATATATACTGAGCACATACTAACCCTGCATTGAACATCAAAACTAACAAGGCAACCAAAAACTTCTTGGGACATGCAATGACAAAAAGACAAAGCTGAGTTGGTATTCACGTTGATTAACACACACACACACACACACACACACGCATGCACACACACACACACACACACACACACACACATATATATATATATATGCACGCGCACACATACATACACATACACACACACACACACACAAACACACACGCATGCATACATTACTCTAATGCATGGGGTGGGGGAACATAGCAGTACTACAGGTTGGAAGTTACGAAAGTAAGAAACGTGTAGGCCTACTGATAATAGAAATAGTTCTGTATTTCTTTTAACATAAGTGAAAGCATTAGAAGAGGAAAACGAACAAATACAAACGAGCAGAACAGGCCTATTGGAACAACAGATACTGATATTAACTCAGAGGATTTGAAGATTACAGACTAAACAAACAAAACAAAAACCTATCTGGACAGGGGCCTCGTTGAATTATTTATAAGCCTATATATTTTTTTTAGCTTATTTCAAATTCCGATTTATGTCCTTGGCCCCTATTTCAAGGCTGTGTTATCTACCAGAGCGTCATGCTTTTGATTTCCGTTGTTACTATAGTAGGGGCTAACTAAAGAATGCTTTTACGCGGTTACGTAGCATTATGCCCCCATCTCTATGTTCCTAATGTTATGTCTCTAAATGTTTCTGCCTCTGTGTCCCTGTCTCTATATTGTTACTGTCTCTGTGTGTCCTCATCTCAACGTGTCCTTGTCTCTATATGTCCCCATCTCATATCTATGTCTCTTAACCCTAACCCTATCTTTGATCCAAAGACTAACATTAACCCCTAACCCTATCCAAAACCTTTACCCAAAATCCGCAGGGACACATTGAGATGGGTACACAAAGAGATATGAACATAATTATAGAGACGGGGATACATAGAGGTAAGAACAGTCACATATAGAGATGGGCCCGACACATAGAGACAGGTATGTAGGCCTATAGAGACGAGGACACGCAGAGCTGAGGATACAATAACATGGACACACATCTCCAAACATGGAACACTCAATTTGTAGTAAAGTTTTATTTTTTGTGTATTTGACGTTTTTTTAAGGTTTTGGTTTGGGATAGGGTTAAGGTATAGGGTTAAAGGCTAGAGTCAGTTTAATTTAAGATTGAATGGTTAAAATATACACATTCTAAAGTTTCGCTGAAAATCGACATTGTCACGCGAATGGCGTCACTTTCCATATTTGGAGATGACCAAGTGCAGCATTGAACGTTGGGGAAGTTCCCCAAAGACCAACATATACCTTTGGCCAGATCCAGTGCAGTGTGTGTGTGCGCGTGTACACGTGCGTGCGTGTGCGTCTGCCACTCTCTTTGACTCTGCCTTTTCCCTTTGCTTTCTATCATCTACTATCTTTCTAATTGGCCCATTCTCCTGCCTTTTTTGAAAACAAATCTTACAAATAACTGTTCTCTTTTCAGCTCCTCCGAAATCAGAATGTGTCGGCTGTACGCAGCGAGGAGACCAGTGAAAACTGAAAACCGGACACATACGTAGGCCTACCTCACCCATTATGGCATTATGGCCTGGGAACGCAGAAGAAGAAGAAAAGGAAGAGAGAAGGGATAAGGGGTGGGAAGGGGGGGAGTGGGAGTGGGCGGAGCAGAGCAGCACTACAAGGAGGAGATAATAAGTTCCTCCAGATTGCCAGCCAGGGAAAGGAAAAAAACACCGCACACGCACACACACACGCCTGTGCACGTGCACGCACACGCACACATGTGACGGTACAACAAGTATTTTTATGTTTATGACTCAGAAATATCAGTAGGTTCCTTATAAGCGGAGTGTACTGTAGGCCTAGGTTCAATGCCTGAACCGTTGTGACAAGGGAAGCAACCAGGTAAAAGAAAGTTTCAAGACTGAACCCGAGTTATTTCCCTTTGTCTTTATGACATGCCTGTTTAGTGTGGTTGCTGATACCAATGTACATTTTATTCTTAGTTCTGGAGCGCCTGAACATGGGTAGACGGAGCTGATCCGTGATGTCCTGATGTGAGAGGAGAGATTCTCCCTGAGGTACATGTTTTGTTTATTTTGCTTAAAGGATTTTTTAGTTTATTTTTCTTCATACCTGAGTCAGTATATGATTGACTTACCCACATGTTTCTGGGTAATTGATTACTATGTTTTTGATATAAGAAATCAGGGAGTGTTCAGTTGTGCTAAGATTTTTTTTTATTGTAATGACCAAGATATGAGCGCAGGATCGTGGTCATTCAGCCTTTTTATGTCATGTATTTGTCATATCTCAATGTATTTTTCCATTTATGTCGTTAATCTTGAAATGCATTTTTCATGTATTCCTTTGCTTGGTTGTCATAATATACCATGGTCTCTGGGCAGGTTACACCTGGCGAGGGAGATAACCCGGCAACATTCATTATGTTAAATGCATGTTAGAAGACACCTGCATTTTTTGCTGATTTTGTATCCCATTATCTATGATGTAGTGCGTCACAAATGCTTGGTTTTATTCTTTGTTTCATGTGTGGTGTATTGCCTAAGAATGTTTACCTCACATCATTTAATGTTGCGGTTTTCTCATAATACAATGTCTAACATTTTCTTGATGGTTTGCCATTTATTCAATCACAATGTTGGTTCATAATGTCACATTGCAATTGATCAAATCAAATCATCT